>QFEY01002061.1:0-85316 GCA_003316435.1 Russula virescens | reverse complement strand
GAGAGAAGATAAAAAGGAAAATATCTGTTTGCTAGTGTTTGGGCAGTGGGGTGATATCATGGGGGCTTCCGAGGACGAGGGCAGCAATCCAGAGTCCAACTGAATCGAAATCGGTGTGAAGAATCAATGAAGAGTCAATCGCAATATTAGGGGAATGCAGACCTGCGTTCAGCAGTGCGTTCGGGCTGGTTTCAGGGCTGAGTTCAATTCTGAGTTCGACCCTTTCATCCCTCGAAATCGACCGAAATTAGCGTTAGCCTTGACACCCCCGGCATGACTTGAGTTCACATGCAGAGTTTAGCTGATGGAAACTTGGCGGACACTGAAATAGATCATCACTGACAATATATAAATTAGCTGAGCCATAACATAATATTTTTAATCCTCATAGATGTCTCGCAGCCGCAGACGGTGCCACAGAGTCGACAAAGAGGCAACAAGCTACAAATGCATTGCATCGAGCTTTCCTTGCTCAGCTGGCAAAGGCCAATCTTTCAATCATGATGATCGCAACATGGAACTTGATATGAATGCCTGAAGAAGATGACTTACCTCCAGATGGGAAGCTATCTCCGTTCATCCGAGGTTTAGCTTCCCATTCCCGACCAGTTTTCACTATGGGAACTCGTTTGCTGACCACCCACGCGTTCACAGGCGAATACACCGCCTGTCTCAGACCAACCTCCCACGACCCCCACCGCTGCGGGTGCGGGGAAACCCTCCAAACCACACACCACGTCATCTCCTCCTGCTCGAGGCACACGGGACAGGTACCTCCTATCCCTCCCAGTCACTTTTTCCCTGTCGCACCCGTTCGGCACAAAGGATGGTGGCACAGCCCTCGGCGCGTGTATCACGATCCCCCAAGCGTGTGTCAGACCATGCCGCAAGGAGCCACAACCGGAGGATCACAGTTAGGAAGGAGGAAGAGAGCCTGAGGGTGGCCGAGGGCCTGTAGACACACAACAATCTCAGCCTCAGCAGACAGCTCACCCCTAACCCATACGGCTTTGTGTGATATATATGCAAAATATTCGAGGAAATCAAGAACTTGAAGTTCATTTTTCAGACTCAGCCATCTGGCCGGACAGGCCGGGTAAGACTAGTGAAACCAGCATTCACCTGAGTTCAGAGGACCACGAAATCGATGGTTTTGTAATTCGGAACACCAGGTTGAACTCAAGTTCGGAATCAGCATGAACGCAAACAGGAACGCAGGCCTGAAAACCCCTATTGATGTTCCCACCACTGCCACTGCAACCGTGACAGTGCAATGGAAGCGATGATTGACTTGGTCAGGGTACTGATGGAATCATGGAACATCTTTCAAGTATAGAGCCCCACTTATGTAGGGGCTGTATAGAGGACTAGGACTGTGCGTGTACCAATGACTCTTGAAGCACGAGTAGAATAATATCACTTTCGCCGTGCCCGTGTAGTAAGCAGGAAGCAGGGCTATATGCGAAGTCTGAAAAAAAAAAGTAGCAGCACCTCGTTTCGATCGAGGGACCTCAGGGTGACCATATTATGGGCCCTGCGCGCTATACCAGCTGCGCCATGCTGCTTGGTCCAAGTGAGCCACATTCATCGTCTATCTGTGGCAACCGCGGGGTGGCGTGTGGCGTTTAGTCATTGTCCGCCCCGTCGAATCTGACATCGCTTCTTGTTCTCCAACTACAATGGCAACACCAGATGCCGCGCTCAAACTCGAAATTGCCCGTCTTACAGGTATTTTTTTGTCTTTCTCACACCTCGACGCTTTTCTCTTAATCAAAGCCCAGGCGCCATTAACCGTCATAGATCTGGACAGGGCCCCCAAGCACGGCCTCACTCAACGACGCGCACAACTTACGTCAATCCCTCGTACAAGCCCCCATCTTCGAAATCATACGTTCGCCCAGAGCATCAAGCCAAAAGTGTTACCCCAACTACAGGTTCAAGACCATCTACTATAGTACGTCCCCCATCTGGCCCTGGTCCATCGAATTCGCAGCCGCACGATGTGACCATTAACGGGGTCGTGTTTGAGAGCTCCAAGCGCTCCCTCGTCCGCAAAGACAGTGCGTCAATACCTTCCTTTGGTTCAACCTTGAGCGCAACATCACTCCCAGCCATACCCTCCGCCAAACCCCCTCCATCTGGCCCCCGTCCTCGTGTGCAATCGCAATTTTCCCGCAACAGATTAGAAGTCGGCCCAAGGACTCGAGTATACAAGCCCAAGGGACCCTCTCGTAGCCGCCTTAGACTCGATAACACCCGCAAGGGTTACCAGTCCGTCCATACCGAGGCTTATCTCACACAGTGGTTGATAACACTTCATAGATCACAACGCGCCCAAGGAAAGAAAAAATATGTCGACAAGCCTTGTCCTAGATTTACTACCACTGGTGCGCTCCCCCCAATTTTAGATCCCCATTTCTGAACCTGTTCCCGGTTCCCTTTAACCACACTTCCTTTTGCAGGTTCCTGCAATCGTGGCCTTACATGCGCCTACAAACACGACCCAGCCAAGATCGCAATATGCTGGCCTTACCTCCAGAACAACTGCCCGCACTCCGCTGAAACGTGTCCTCTCTCACATGATTCAAATCCACACCGCACGCCTCTTTGCGTGCACTTTGCAAATGCCGGTCGTTGCACACGCGCCAACTGTCTATACCCCCACGTGCATGTTGGGCGTCGCGAGGGAGTCTGCCGTGATTTTGCTGTGCTTGGCTACTGTGAGGCCGGCATCGACTGTCCAAAGCAGCACGTCCGCGAGTGTCCTGACTTTGCTGAGAGTGGCGAGTGCCCGAACAAGTTCTGCAAGCTTCCACATGTTATTCGCGCCAACCGTGCACGCAAGCCTACTTCCGCATCGGCTCCTGCCGTGGTCTCTGATATCTCCGTGCCTACTGCTGATGATCTTGTCTCTGACGTAGCCCGACCCGCACTGACAGTTGAGGACAGTCAGTTAGGTGATGAGTATATCTCTCTTACCTTTAACGAGAGCGAGGAAGATGAAGAAAGTAGCGATGACGACGATGATGACGAGGAAGAGGGCGATAGCTCCAGCTCACGTGATGACGACGTCGCTCAGGACTGATTTTGATGCTCTTTATCTCGCTGTCTCATTTGTTATGTATTCCTGCGGCCTGTACATCTGCCTACATGGCTTCGTTAGTAAATATATCTTCTTGGATTCATATCCTTTCTACAACGATCTTTTACTCGGCGCGGTGTGCTGCATTATCTTAATTCACAATTCATCTTGTGGGAACACTCAAGTGGAATCGCTGCAAGTCTAGAACGTCGCTCTCATTTACAGTGATTGAGGCATATAGTCATTGATCTTTATATGCGTAGGAAAAACACAACATGATAAAACTCTGACAGGGACCACCATTTTATGCCTCTGTGAGGTCACGAAGACGTCGGATCGTGCTGGAGGAGTAAAGGAGTCTTTTGGTCAGCCCTCACCACATAAAGAAGGGCTGAAAATGGGAAACGGACCTGCGCACTGTCGCAGCTGCTGTAGTGGACACCGTCCATGCGCCGCCTGCAATGATCTTCTTACATCCCGAGCACTTCCAGATGCCAACCGCCTGGCGCTTCACGCTATCCTAAAGAAAGCACGCGACTGTCAGCAAATCGATGACCCGCAAGTTCCAAAAAGGAAGCATTTTTTTTTGCTTGCCTTGCCGCAGAACGTGCAGGTGTACCGTGCGTGCTGGGTGATTTCCATCTTTTTTGGGGGGCAATTTACGAGTCAGTTGTCGTCATCTTTGGGGCACCCGTGCATGTGTACGAGGCGGGTTCTCAGCGCACCTTTTTGACTTGTTTGCGCAGGGAAGCACCGTAGCGCTATCATAGGACGATGCATCAGCTTGGGACTATTCTCACTGTCCGGTTGGTATGTATCGCTTACTGTGCCGTACTTGCCAGTGACGCCGACTTTGCGTGTGCGTTTTGTCTATGGCATGTCTCAGTACGATTTAAAAGTATCATTGGTCGGATCGGTCACCATTGTGGTTGGTCTTGAGAATGTCGAGAAATTGCCGAAAGAACGTAGATGGGCGAGGGACTGATTCCGTCGGTTGGTAAGCGTGGGAACTATTGCGAGCATCTGTATAGTTGTGGCGTAATAGACTCTCACGACTTATTTCGGGTTGTTCCAGTTAATTAAAGCAAGTCTACTACTGTACAGTATTCACTATCAACTGCCACGAAAACGTCGTACAATCCCCACCAACTCGTTCTCTACGTCTGCAAGACTCGTCTCTTTCCGCAACACTTCTAGATACATCGTACCCTCTGGCTCTCGTCGCGCGACATGCCAGTGTTGCGGACCTTGAGTGCGCGAGAATACCTCGGTGGCATCGCCATTGCTGAGGACGAATCAGTCAGCATTTGTCCCTGACGATGAACAGTGGGAATTGCGGATGAGGCTTACGCGATCATCTGGCTTCCGTTGAATAAGTGCTCAGAGTGGGAAGCAAATTCCGCGCTCATGACCGTGGTGTCGTTGCCCTTCGTGATTAGGTACCTGTCCTTCGGCTGGAGGATTTTCGCCACCGTGATTAGCGTATCGGCGTGGCTTGCTTCGTCGTGATCTATCAGCCCTTGTACGTTTGCTAAGAGAGCGGATGTGGTTTGATATAGGGCCGTGTTATCGTCATCTGATATCGTAGGCGTGGGTTCGAGGAAAGCGAATATGAGTTGCTCTTTCTGTGACTAGATGTTAGTAAGTTGGATGTGGTATCGGAAATGTACACGCACAGTGGTATACAACACGCGTCTTGGGGTAGTGGCTAAAGGGTCATGGTGAGAAGAAAAATGTAGTGAGAACGACCGGAAGGAAGGCGCAGGAACTGGAACAGGGATGGTGCTCTGAGAAGATGAGAGGGAGGGCGGTAACGTTAAATCGGGAGGGTGAACGATCGGAGTGGATGGAGATGATGTGGACAGATCTTGCTCGTCTTCGTCTTGTACAGAGTCGCTTGCCACCTCCGGTACAACATCTGCGACGGCGTTTACTTCTTCTGCTTGTGATGTTGAATCCACCGCGGCATCATCCTCTTCTTCCACGGGTAGCTGTTGGTGAAGCAACTCTCTACCGTCGGTCGACATTGCCTCGTGCAGGCTCTCCCTATCGACGTCAATCTCGCCCCGTAGGCCTGCCTCGGGGTCCATAGGAATAGATCCGCCCGCGTCACTGACCGCCGTCATCTCCACAGGCTTCTCCGAGCCGTCCTCCTGAACGTCTGGGGGTTGGTCCTGGCGCGCAGTCTTCGGTAAGCCTCCCCCTTTGTTGAACGTCAAGTACCCGGGCCAGTTCCACTTTCGCACGTCCATGCTCGCCCCGATCGTCACGAACGCATGGCCCGTCGCCTCCATCGCCTCGCGCGTCGCGTTCATGCTGCTCGCGAAGATATCCGACCCACCAGCAGGTCTGGGTGTTATCGGGGAAGGATCGCTCGGAGTACCAGGGGGATGTGGAGAAGGGGTGATGCGCAAGCGGGAACGGATGTAGAGAGGTAAGGCAGGTGGAGGTGAGTTCTTCGAGTAATCGGCAGAGGGGACCAAATACGGATGCGCGAGGACAAATGGCGCACAGTCCTTCAAGAATGGGTGTTCCAGGACGAAATCGTCCACGAGTGAACCGATGGACTTGTACAGCGGGTGTAGTGGTACACCTGCGATTGTCCGTTAGAGGGTCCCGTAGGTGTGTCCGAGAGAGTAGCCCATCGATGAACGGAACGCACCGAAGCAGTTCCCGAATTCCGAGTCCTCCTGGATATCCCACTTCCATGCCCACACCGTAAAGAACCTCTCGAGCTGCAGCTCCAGCGCCTGTCTTCCCAACTCGCCAAGGATAGACGTGAACGATCCATGGGTAAGCTAAAGCGAAAAAACAAAAACGATTATCGATAAGAAAACAAAGAAAAAAGGGAGGTAGGCAGGCGTTAGAGGGCGCCCGTTGGGGCCCGCACATGAACGGGAAACATAGGCATGCGATACGCACTTTGAATTCCTCGTACCCCCGCAAGACCTGCGCGCGCAGCGCGAGATCGTGAACCGAACCTTCGTGGTAGTCGTAAATGACGTTGTTCCCTTCGCCATTCCCGTTCTTCCCCTTGTTGGCTGCTTTTGCCCCCGCCTTGCCCTTTCCTTTCGTCGTCGGCTGTGGGCGTGGTGTCTTTGCCAGCTCTATGCACTACATACCATTACCAAATACCAACGATCCCGTCAAGTCAGCGATCTACGCAAAGACCAAAAAGAAGGGGAGACGGGGGGAGGGGAAACCGGTAGAGGGGTGGGAGGAAGGACATCCACTCACGGTGTGGATCCAAAATCCGGGCTCTGGGGAGACCATGAGCATCCGTCGTGACTGTGAATGGACGTTGTCGCACGCGTCCTCGGGCACGAACATCCTACCGTTCCGAGCGGATTCTTTTCGTTAATCATTTTCGCCACGGGATCGCGAAAAAAAAAAGGGAGGGGGAGACGGCGTACTCGGAAAAATTGACTAGAGCTTTGGCGAGGCCGACCTGCCTGAGCATCTTATCGCGCGAGACGGCCCGTTCGCGGGATGTGTAGAAGAGAATGTGGGCCTGTTCCTCTGCGTCCTCATCGTCGTCGTTTACGGGGCTGCTGGGTCTGAGCGTCGGGTTGTAGATCGTGAGGTAGAGGAGGGCGGGAGACAATTTGCTCATCTGCCGTGCTCTGCTTGCTGGTGGAAAAAGCAAAGCCGCGGAGAATGCGTCTAACGGATGCCAGGCCCGGGGCGGGTGTTTCTGGGCTACAGTTATCGAACTACAGTAATACAATTGTGAGAGTGAGAGTGTTCCTAGGGATCGTGCGCTAATTCATGTACCGATGTACTGTATCGCTGTATCGCTGTATCGTACTAGGTCAAACCGGCTGCGATGGCCATCACTGTCAACAACATTCCATACTCATGTGTTCCTCCCTCTTCGTATCAAGTATCCCACGTGTCCACCCCTTCCTGCGCATCTCTAAACATCTCTTCTATCGGAGACCCCTGCCTCGACTCCGTCCCTGGATTCCCGTTTGGCTCGTCATCAGAATCAACTTCCACTTCGTTCGACGACGTTGGCGACGTCCTCCCAAAATCATACTGATTCGAAGATCCCGAGAGCACCAGAGGTTCTAGTGAATCCTCCAGCACCGCGTCAAACTGCGAATCGGAAAACGATGGCGGTAACTCGCTGTCGGCTTCGTCCAGTGGTGGTGGCGATGTAGTCATGGACGAGGACTCGGATTGAGGCGTCTGCCAGCGACCACTACTGGTCCAATTGTGGTTCGTCTGGGTCAGGGTCAGGTCCTGTTTCCTTGACGATGATACAGTGACCAAGGTGAGGGGCTCCTCTGGGGGAGTTGGAAGTTGTTCGTTGATAGGCACAGGGACTGGGGTTTCTTCCACACTGTTCCGCTCCGAATACAAACGCGCCCTTTCAATTTTGGTGTGGGTTTTTCCTCCAAGAGGACGAGACGTCCGACGCTTGTAGAACAACAAATATGCGTCGGAATTCTGAAGAGAAAAAGAGTTCAAATGAGCGGGATAGCATTTGCGATTGAATGCAGGCCAAAACTTACCACAGCCGATTCCGGTCGTGAAATCGATACAAAAGCGTCGTCGAACTGATACCACTGGCCCGTAACGTCGTTGGAGGCATATGCACGGTAATGTCCACCGCCGAGTCCACCACGGTGCTCATCTACAGCATAGAGGTCGTACAGCAGTGGCTCGTCAAGATCACCAAATCTGAGCTGCGCGATGTCCACCCCCTCCTCTTGCAACTGCTTCGCGATCTTGCGCTCCTGTACCATCTCTGTAAGGTCAAGCCCCTCTATTGGGAAGTCAACGAACGCCTCAATCTTGTCGCGCAGGGCGCGCGAGTTCGAGAAGCGCTTAAGATGCACGGCAAGAACGTCAGGCACACTCCAAAGGTCGAACTTTTTCGTCGCTTGTTGGTGCTTCTTGCACTGCGGGCAGTACCAGGGGTCGTCCTCTCCGAGCTGTTCCTCCTTCGTGAATTCATCGAGACAGTCCTGCAGCGAGATACCGCGCCGGGTCTTTGCGGCGGCTGCTCTAACCGCTTCGCTGTACTCGGGATGTGTGAACGTCTCCCATATGTTGAACACCGCGTATTGGACAGATTGTGGTCCAGTACCGAAGTAGTATGCCTTCATGTTCTGGTCGAATTCGAGGAAGAGTGCGTCGTCGGGAAGGAGCAATACGGGATCTTCGTTTCCCGGCATGGTCAACTCATCACGGCGCGAGTCCCACGAATCAAAGCGTGAGCTACTCATGCTATATGTAGCTCCTGTCCCAAAGTCCTTATGTCCTGGCTGTACGCGCAGGTTGAACGCGCCAGCTTTGACTCCTACGCGCTGCAACTCTCGCGAAGGCATGGTTGTGAAATCAAAGTCCTGGTGAATCGATGAAGTGGCATTGGATTCCTGTGTGTTGATTAAAGAAATTTCGTCGTCCTCTTCATAGATAATGGCCTTCTGGTCAACAATTTCGCCCTCCTCGACCGGAACGACATCTCCGTTCTCCTTGATTTCCGTCACCGCATCCTTTGGCGCGTCCAAGGGTGTAGGGATTTGTACTTCCTCCATTTCGGTGTCTGGTTCATCCGGCGCCTCCCATGACCAGAGGTCACGTGCATTCTCCGTCCAACGCTGCAACTGTTCGACGACGCGCTCCTTCATACGTTTCGTGCTACGCGCATCGTCCTGAGTGATTGCAATTACGAAGGGATAACCGAACAGTATTGGACTCGGACGGCTGAATGTCGTGTATGTGGGACGTCCAACAGTGGCGTCACATAGGAAGACCGGGACAATGAACGGATCCTCGGCCTGGGGTACGTAACTGCGCGTCTGCTGAGCATGGCAAGGCAGCTCGTAGCAAACGATTTTGTCGTTCTCTGCCATCTCCGCGCAGAGTTGCGTATCGTCAAGGTTCTTGTAGAAACGGTGCGAGAAGATCTCGAGGGTTAGAAGCTGCGTGAACGCAGAGTCAGCGATAGCATAGAGAGGTAGGTTTGTTGTGTACGTTGTCTGGGTTCGTGTTCATCCACCGACCGAGGAGATTGCGAAGGTCTCGGAAGGTAGAGTCACGATTCAGCTCAACAGGGATCTTGACGTGTATCTTGTTTGGGTCCCATGGAATGTAGTAGATGGAGTGCCGCCATTTCTTATTGACTGGCAGCGGTAGGGTGAGGTACATGAACGGATCGAACGTAATTGATACCTATATCGGTGAGATTAGAACGAACGACAAGGTTAAAAGGAGGTAAATGCATATACCTTGCTGCACTCCGGACACACCAGCGTACTCTTGTATTGTCCTTGGAAAAGGTCGACAATAACACTATCGTTCCGTTTCATATACCCTTCCCAACTCGATCGAGCAAGCTTCACGAGCTCAAGTGAGCCACCTCCATTCCAATCTGGCTTTTCGACGTATGGTTTCTTCAGGACACGGTTAAGATCTTCGTGAAGTCCGTCCAGGAGAAAGGCGACGAACTCCTGGGTATCGTGTTGTTGATACCCGGAGAATTGAGGCGCGAAGCGCGATAATACGGACTTGAATTCGCGGGGTGCGTAGGAAGTGCTCTGAGAAGTATCGGACCAAATACGTTGCAGCAACACGCCGAAGGACTGTGCGATTTCTCCGCGCATGCCAAGTGGGTTATCGGGATTGAGCTCCTGTTCAAATACCCCAGCTACGATCTTTGTTTAGACAGAATCCCGAAGGAGTGTGGAACGCATACTCAGGAAGTAGTCTGTGAGTTGGGGCGTGTGAGCGAGGCATTGTATTGCGGAATTCATAAAACAGGTATTCCCTCTACAAGAACTCAGTCTAGATAGACACTGGAATCGGTCCGTTCACTCACAGATTTCCCAAGCCGAGCGTTCCTGGCTTTATTGAAGGTCTTAGTCGTGTGGTTATTGCCGTGGATTTGTTCAAGGAGGATGTGCTAGATGCGCTTGATGGCGACGTCAGGCCGTTGATCGTGAGGGTGGTGCGCCCGAGGGAAGTGCTGCTGCTTCCGCCCATGCGGTTGAAGAAACCGGTGTCTTGACTAAAGAGTGGGCGAGATGACCGATCCTCGACGGTGTTAGTCTCATTCGTACCGTTCGTGTCTGTCGTGACCGCGATCCATCTACCGTTGTCTTTGAATTCTACAATAAAGGCATCGCTCGCACTAATGACATCACCAATCAACTTGTCGCCTGGATCGATGATGCGCGCTTCTGAGGGCTTGAGAGCGCCTGAGGGGTAGTTTGTGCCTGTTGGCTCATTGTTCAGGGTGATCTGCCAGATACGGTGTTCCTCGATGCGATTAAACTTGGCCGCGAGATCACGATGGAGAGCACTTGTCGTGGAAACGTAGGATGTGGTGAAATAAAAGTCCCTGTCACCGTGAACCATGCGATTTGCTGGTTCGTCGGTAAGGAGGAAGTAGCGAAAGCGCGGTGGATGCAGCTCTATGGATGGTTCTCTTTGCATCCCGCGAGTGATAACTTGTCTTTTTAAGGGGTTTTGTTGGGGCGCGCCATATCTGAATGGAAGGTGTGAGTAAGACGCAGTTTCGATAGCGGAGGACCACGTACAGATGGACGAGCCAGTCCCAAACCACCTCAGGAATACAGTCAAAGTCGACGCCCTCGACGAGATTTTCGTCCAAACACCCATCAGTGTCGAGAAGAGAAGAGTTGTCGACAGGCCCGAGACCTTCTTCGTTGACGCCACCCTGTTTGTCGACTTGACCTGTAGCAGCCTTTTCGAAGCGTCTCCACCAAGCCTTGGAGACTAATGCCCAGGTGGACCCTTCTATCAGGGGCATATCACGCATGATTTCGATAGCTTGGAACCTAAGAAGCGTGGATGAGAGGGCATCTTCGGTGTTTGGGTCAGGGAGGGATGGATCCTGGTGATGTGGGACGGGAAGAAGAGTCGATTGGAGGACGTCAGACTCGCCCTGAGAGTTCATGTAGGTGTCGATGTCGTTGGAGGTAGGATCTGATAAGGAAGAAGGGTTTGGGTCGGCGAGACGCGTGCTGCGCGTGATGGGGGAAGACGCGGTGGGGTCTTCCGAGGCAGAGCGTTTTCGTGAGGACGCGGAAGTTGTTGATTCCATTGAGAGCGACCGGTGTCGTTTCCGACCCTCTGCGGAGGGTGGAAGAGAGGGCTGTGGAGGCGCGGAGGAATTGGACGAGGTTTGCATAGCAAGTAGGGTGTGTGTTGCGTGTACTGTGTCCTGCCTTTTAGTACGGCTCACAGTCACTCCCTTTCAATGCTGCGCCCACGCAGCCAATGCTCACTCAGGGTCAGGGCAATCTCTATTCTTCCCACGATCATCTACAATAGGCGGCGGTCTCATCGACTGACTCCCACAGTGCACTGACGACCCGTATACCCATCATTTTGCCTACTTTTCTCTCTGATACCAGATGATCCATCACGTGGACTCGTTGATTTCACATGATGTCTCTGCGCCGCTCTCTTATCGATCTCATCTCCTCACATGAGTCCCAACGGTTCGTATGCCCCTTCTACCCTGAACCACTTTGCTCACCATCACCTTAGCCAAGCACTTTCTAAACGACCCATCTTCTCTAGTCATACAGTCCCTCCAGGGATTGTGCGCGATCAACCCTAAACTCGGTCTTGATGCCAACAATAAAGGTTCCACTCGTATTTGATCGTATCAATTTTGCGGTGTCTTACGCTCTAACCCTCAGTGGTCTTTTTATGCGACCAAGACAAGTCCAAGGTTGGGATTATTTGCGGCGGAGGATCTGGCCATGAACCGTCTCATGCGGGTTTTGTTGGTAAGATTATCGATAGATTAATGTGCCAACTTTGGGTTTTTGATATCCATTTTTGTGCCCTTTGTGGTGCTCTCCGTTTCCTGACAAGGCAATGGCATGCTAACGGGTAATGGCCAAACCTTTTCTGGAAACCTCTTCCTTTTAACATTGACGTTTAACGGTCCAAGCCGCCGTATGTGGCAACGTGTTTGCCTCACCCGGGCCCACCCAAGTGCGCCGTGCAATCGAGCTCGTTGACAATGACAACGGGTGAGTATCATCCCTTGTTATACATTACTTTGGTCAGCGCAGTTCTGAATGTGATCGATAAGGACCCTTATCATCGTCAAGTAAGTGCCATACCTCAACTCTCTCAGTCCAGTCACGGCACTGACACTTTCGAAGAAATTATACTGGAGATGTGCTCAACTTTGGTCTTGCCAAGGAGCAGTTTGCTGCGCGCCATCCTTCCAAGGTAGACAAGGTCAAGTTTCTTGTCGTTGGGGATGACGTTGCTGTAGGCAGGTCACAGGGAAGTATCGTCGGACGCAGGTAAGACCTTCGTCATCGCAATTTTGGCTTGGCGTGTTCACTTAAGTAGGGGCCTTGCCGGGACCGTACTCGTTTATAAAATCGCAGGCGCATTGGCCCAGACTGGTGCAAGCCTCGACGAGGTATACTCCGTCGCCGAATGGGTCTCGCAAAACATCGCGACAATCGGCGTCGGTCTGGAGCACTGTCACGTATGTTCCGACTACTCGTATAATGAGATATCGATCCTCATACGCTACTCGCAGGTTCCTGGAACCATCGCCGGTGAAGCGCATCTTGGTTCTTCAGAAATCGAGATCGGAATGGGCATACATAATGAAGCTGGGGCTCAGCGTGTCTCACCCGTCCCTCCTCTCAATGGGCTCATTCAAACTCTGCTCAATCTCCTACTGTCCCAGAGTGACCCCGAAAGAGGCTTCCTTCCTATTCAGGGATCTGGGAAGGACACTGTCGTCCTACTTGTTAATAATCTGGGTGGGGTGAGCGAACTCGAACTGGGGGGAATTGTACGAGAGGCCGTCACGGCGCTCTCAGCTCGGGGCGTATCCGTCTTGAGAGTGATTAGTGGAACGTTTATGGTAACTCAATCGCATCCTTCCGCCCATGTCCTGAACGCTTATATCATATTTCGCAGACGAGCTTGAACATGCCCGGTTTTTCCCTCACACTGCTTCTTCTCCCATCATCTTCTTCAACTGCGGGACCCACGACAGACGTTATACTTCGCCTTCTCGACGCAAATACCTCTGCCCCTGGCTGGAAATGGACGTCTGGTGCAACTCCATCCGCGCTAGCCCCGCCGCCGGCCACTCTCGTATCTGAGCACAACATGGATCATGTAGTGAAAGTGCGTGCGCAGGACGTACAAGGGTTTGCACGCGCAGTAGAGAGGACATGCAACGCGCTTGACAAGGCCGAACCAGAAATCACCGCAATGGACACCATTTCCGGAGATGGAGATTGTGGTTTGACACTGCAAACGGGTGCACAGGGTATGCGATCTCACACAGTATTAGCATCAGCTCTCACCGCCCGCTCGTATATCTAGCTGTGCTCGCACGTCTCCGCGCAGGCTCGATCAGCGGTGAAGATGTTGTCGGTGCCCTCATCGCAGTATCCGAAGTGGCAGCAGAGAAAATGGGTGGTACCAGCGGTGCACTGTATTCGTGAGTTTCCTCTACACTTTCTTTACATTTTTTGTATCAATCTAGACAACCAGAATCTTCTTCTCCGCCCTCGCACAGGCGCTTTCTGCTTCTGGTGTCGGCGTCGCCGCGGCACAGGACTGGTCCCGCGCTGTCTCCGCCGCTCTCGAACAGTTGTATTCGTACACGCGGGCACGTCCCCCATCTCGCACGCTTATTGATCCGCTCGTCGCGTTTGCCGACGCGTTCTCTGCGAATCCATCGGACTTGCGAAATGCAGTAGAGAGGGCTGCAGAGGCTGCCGAAGCAACGCGGGACATCGAGGCCCGCGTAGGAAGAAGCGCCTACGTCGAGACGGGCCGGCTTCAGCGGGAGAGGGTGCCGGACCCAGGTGCTTGGGGTGTCAAAGTACTGCTGGAATCGTTGGCGGGGGCTGACACTGCTTGACGACTGGTACTTGTACCACATCCGCGGTCTAATCCTAGGCCACGAAGTTGACGACTGTTATTTGATGGCGAGGGGTACATGCCATTCAGGTTGTACGATACGCTGTGGCGGAACTTATTGACTCAGTATTCCATCTTCCCTGCCCAATCAGACCTTCCCTTTACCGGCGACAAGGACGATTTTTCTTTGCTACAGGCGCCTTTCAGAAGGACGGTAGTTTTCCTGAAATAGGTGCCTGAGGGCGAAAAGCCAACCAACCTAGGAAAAAGAGGTGCGCCATCGGTTGCTGCATCCAATCCTCGTCCGACTTCTCATCAGTGTCGACATTCAGATAGGACTAATTCCATCACTCCGACTACGATTTCGAGGTCCCTATCTGCCATACGCAGTAATCCAACTGAGTAGCTCCGAGCCAGCGTATTACAGGCCTCGCCCCTCCTGGGTCTCTTTTACTAACAAGCAGGCCAAGCGCGCCCTGCTACATGCTACCTATGATATCGACGAAATGGTCAACGAACTCTCCGCGCTAGCCCTTTCCGCGTCTCCCTTGGCTTTACATCCATATATATGCCACTTATTCAAGAATCCTTCTGAGCGATTATCGCCAATTTGTTCAGGACAGTCTTTACCGCGTGATCCCCACGTCACCCCGCAGGCTCAAATACTAATGTGGTCCGTATAATGACAGGCGATGACTTTATTCGGGGGTCCAAACCCTTTCACTCGAGCACCCTTCGATTTTCTGACAACGGAGGGACGAACAAACACCGTCCTCGTTGTTCGTCCGTTGAGGTTGACTGACGCAACAGGCAAGAATCGTAAAGAATCGTAGAGGAAAAACGAGATTCAATCGAGTCTGTGATCACCAGTTGGATACATCCATCCGGACGAGGTCTGGAGGACCGCAACGCAGGTGTCTTGCCGAGACTTGCCCCTATATCTGCGCAGCTGCGTTACCGGCCGACCAGAGCCTGACATTCAACTAGTTCTCGATCCATTACCTCCACGGCAAGAGCGGCGAAATGCGGGATGTCGTCGGATGTGTCAAACCCGTCGTTGCCTCGGATCCTACGAGGCAGGAATGGAGAGCGGCGGACAAGGAATCGGTCATCGGCGAACCTGCTAAAGAAGAGTTGACGGCATCATTATTATCATCCACAGCGGCTGTCTCGCATACTTGCGATGGGAGTCACGAGCTGGCAGAATGCCCATCGGAACAGTTCTTATGAGTATTCTTCCAGCTCGTATAACTCCATGTATCGCCTTGTGCATCCAGCGTGCACTAGAGGAATTACCAGAGCCCATCGACGAGACTCATGAACGCAAGTCACAGCATAAATATGAGCGGTGTCTTGTCAAGTGTGTCGCGGTAGCTTCCGCCTATATTATCACGTCGAGGAGCTCACAAACGTTCTTACATTCGTTCCTACAGATGATTGCCGAGCTTACGTCCCACATTTATTTTCGATATTAAACTCGATGAAAGCACCGACGGCTCGAAGGAATACTATTTGGCAAAGCTATGGAGCATCGGCTCACTTTTCAACTGCGGCCTCTCCACGTGGCCTTTCCAATCCGCTCAGGTTAGCATACCTTACTTTCAGCCCATGATGATACTTTTGCGCCAGTGTCTGGTTAAGAGGGAGAAACGATGTAGGGGTGGTACGATCTCTACGCTAGCTTGCTAAAGGTTATTTATGCTGCTTGGGCGACGTAGGTCACCCTTTCAATTGCACCGGTACCATGTAAGCATGACGACTAAATGCCACATATCGGATACCGTTATTCGGGCATACAGCCGTTTGCATGTTGGCAGGCGGTTAACGGCTAATGCCACGTACCTATTAGGGCCATCTTGTCTTGATCTCGATTCACATTGTTATGAGGGCTGTCGTGGTGTGAGCTTATTCATGACAATCTGTACTCAAACCCAACTCCAACCCTCATTTGCTTAGCACCACCAACGCTTTCATTGCGGCCATCTCACACAACCTCCCAACTGGTGAGCGCCATTGCCACTTCTACAGCCAGTTCATTTGTCAACAGTGAGCTCACAACTCAACAGTCCGTCACGGATATCCACTTGTGTTTCCAAACACTCAACATCAATATTATCACACGGACATTAGCCTTTGTATGCGTGTTAACATCCCCCGACGACGAACTCGTCTCCCATGCGTTTATTGCTAACTTGCTCTCGCACCTACTTCGCCACCGGTACATCTCTACGGCCATCGTCCACTTGTCCTCTCTGCTCTCTCACCTTACCGGTATCGTACGTCGCTTTCACGACGATAAACACCCCTTCCACTGTGCGGTATGTTACGCGTGTGGGATTGCGGGCGAAAATTCAGAATCACATCGTCGGATTTTGCCCTATCCACGTGTGGCGGAGCGAGTGCAGCTGGTTCCTGGTCGCAAAGATTTGACAATGCTACGGGATTAGGTTTGGGAAGCGAACTCGGATACGATGGAACACGAGAGCGCAACATCGACTCTGAAGTCTTGGACGTGACCTTGGTTTAGCTGTTATAACGTGGCATTTGCCTCTATATTTGAAAGTATTGACTTTCTGTGGCTAATGCAGGACGATCGGCGGTGCTTCGACGACTATGCTGTGAATCACGTAGGTTCGGGTTTGGCCGGTCGGGTTTGCTCGACTTGAACAAGACGAATGAGGACGGGATAGGTTCGTACTGAAGGCGAGGGAGACTTCCATGGAAGGCATGGAGGTCTACGCACCCGAAGACACGCAGGGATCGTATTTGAGGACAGGAACGGCGGTCGGCTCCCCAGGTGTGTCATATTTGTCCTCCGTTGGATCTTTTTTGTGGATCCACTGCGCGAGCCTACCAAAGCATACTTCGGGAGTTCGTGCGTCGATGTCATCACGCGCCCGCCGTGAAGAAAACGCGAGTGAGATGCTGCATTGCGTTCGCGGTATGAAGATACTTGATATAGGTATGCTGGAAAGGTAGTGGAATCCAGTCAGAGTTGGGGCAATGAATGTCAGTGCTACAGTACTATGTAAGACACCACTTTGCATCATGTGTGTGGAAGGTTAAATATTGAGTCCCCAGCCAAGTGGCCAAAATCTAGGTGAGAATATGGCGGAAAAAATGCCAATTCTGAAGTTTTTTCAGTGATTTCTAGTGTGAGAGTGTTTTCAATTTCAATTTGTTTCAAAGTTTCAGAAAATATGTGAGCACTTAATTATTTTAAAGAACTAATGGATATATCTTATTCTACTTTTCAATGTGATCAGATTGCACTTTGTTTCATGGAATTTGGTTGTGTTTTGTGGGAGAAGCCAACATAAAATCTTGCTTTTTGAGGGGTCGGAAAGTGCCGTCCAGCACTGTAACTGTAGTACTGTAACACCTCAGTAACCAGCATTGCGGAGTTCTACGGAGCTATGCGGAGAATGGATTAAAACGGCTGGTTCCGTGCCGTGGACGGCAAAACATGCGTATTAGAACCACCTCCTCACTCGAGCAAGAAAACTCGAGCAAGTCTTGTCACGTCAGTCATTCCATACATCCTAATGTACATAATCCAGAGTATATCACTGTTATACGGCAATAGCTTCGTACCTCAATCACCCTCATCGAGAGATCCTTCTTCGAGTTCCCATGTTACGAACCCTCGCTCCTGGCCTACGCTTGGGCCTACGTCTCCGGCTCCAGCATTTTAGCAATTGTAGTGTGCCCACCGTCTGATGCTAGCTGCGAAGGCGTTTTGTTGTTGTTGTCCCTGATGTCCAAAGCTGCGCCACACGTGAGCAATAATTTCCCAATCGCGAGGTGTCCCATATACGCCGCTAGGTGTAAAGCAGTTCGGCCAACCCCATCCACGGTGTCTACGACGACTCCTTCGCTAAGCAGCACCTGCGCAGCTCCCTTTTGTCCACATGACGACGCGGTGTGTAATAGTGTCAGTTACCAACGGTCCGAGGCGATCACTGAAGCGCCATACAGGAGGAGTAATTTCGCAACCTTGTCATTTCCCCGAGCCGCTGCTAGATGTAATGGTGTTCGTTGATCCATGTCCTGTGCGTTGACATTCGCCCCGTTGGCAAGTAGTAATTTGGCGATGTTGTCGTGGCCGTATTCCGCTGCCACATGCAAGGCAGTTTGCTGGGACCGAATTTGGTGATCTACGGCAGCGCGATGCTCCAACAACAGCATCGCTACTTTCGCATATCCGCTTCTTGACGCCAATGACAGTGGAGTATCCTCGTTCCAGTTCTTCGCGTTCACCTTGGCTCCGTGATCAATTAAGGACCTAATGACCTCGATGTTTCCACGACGCGCTGCAATGTGTAACGGAGTCTCCTCTCGACCGTCTCCGGCAGTAGCATTAGCGTTGTTGCTCAGAAGGAATAGCGCAACGTCCGAGTAGTCATTACGTAACGCTGCATGAAGGGGTGTCCCACCGGTACGGCTCTGAGTTCCCACGTCTTCTGGGTCTGACCCGACGAGGTGTTTCACCATCTCGAGGAATCCGCAAAGTGCTGCGTAATATAACGGGGCCGTCTCAGGCATCTCAGGTTGGGTGCTGACCATGTGTGGTCCGGAAGGGTTGTCTATATCGTATACCCAGAGCCAGGCCGCGAAGTGCGACTTTTCCTTATCGAAGAGGCAGTCCATCCCATCTTCGATAAGCGATGATATGTCTCCTCTCTGGGCATGGTAAACCCAGTGTTCAGCCGCGTAGGAAACCAGAGGGAGCCTGTCCTTGACATTGTGCATGTGGAATCGTCCATCGAGCTCAAGGAGTATGGAGAGACAAGTTTTGGCGAGAAGGGTATGTGCAGGTTGTGGAAGCATGTGATAGCGGGAAAGATGTGGGGAATGTTGAAGTCGACTTGATGTGAGATAATCTTTCACCGAAAGGTGAAAATATTGCACTATTTTGTCTCCGCGGTGAGGGACGACAGTAATCATAGTGGAGCAGGCAGAGAGAATCTCTCTCTCGACATTTTTGGGTCGCCAAACCGGGTCAAATTTGGGAATTCCAGCCTTTTCCTCGTCGGTCTCGATCTCGATCGCAAAGACCTCCCCAAGTTCCTGTACGCGGAGAGGGCGAGCAGATACCATGAGGAACTGGAAGACACGTCGCGCAAACTGCCAGGATTCCTCGGCGATGCCTTGCAATATTCGTTCATAGGTGTCGTCCAATATACTGGGCAATTCCTTCAGGGCACGCGGGATTGTCTGCAAGGGACAGCGACGCAGAGTTTCCAGCTGAGAGGATGTCCATTTAAACCTGGACGCATAACATTGGCATGAGAAAACAGTATACGGATCATGACAACAGCGCCTACATCCCTTCGCACTGTATTGAAAGGGCCTCGATAACCAAGTCCTTGGTCTTTTGTGGCCACGCCCGCATCGTCGCATCTGAGGAAAGGATGTACTTGACGAACATGGCGATGTCGTCGAGTTGTCCTTTTTCCTCATGAAGGACCACGCAATAGGGTCCCAAGGGACCGAGAGCGTCCTGAATGTCGATTTCGAGCTGGCTAGTGAAACAAAAATGTAAATGCGGGAGGCCTATCTCGACTAGCGTCGTCAAGATATTAAGGGCGTGTTCACGCGGAGAGGGAAAGCCTTGGTTATTTAAGAATTGGTCCAAGGCATCTACGATGATAAAGACCGGCCCTTGCTCCGAATCTTCGAGCATTTTCCTCAGGCACTGTACGAGTGTATCATCGCTCGGCTGCTCCGCGCCACGTTTATGTGTCTTATGCAGGGAAACGAGAATATCATAGAGATGGTCGGATTGGGCGCAGAGTTGGGTGAGGAGTGAGGACAGCAAGCCGCGCGGCTCCCGCTTAGCAGAATCCTGGCCGTCGACATAAAAATAGCCAACGCTGGCTAATCCAGTGTCACCCATGCGCACGACAAGGTCGACAATTGTTGAGCTAGTCGATGAGATAATGAGTACATGCGACCAAGAATAGTTTCGGAGTTTCATACCACAAAACTGTCTTTCCTGAACCAGCTGTAATACCGGAATTTGTCAACGGTAGCAAAGACGTGAAGCTGATGCACAAACGTTTGCCATGAATCCATAACAGCCCACCGGATTTATCCCAGTCCTTAAAAGTCTGGCCTTCAGTAAACCAAGAGGTACCCTCATAATGGGCTTTGAAAGCATTGTTATGGTTTTCGGATGGGTCTGGGGGTGACAGCCATCTCCTAACCTCCTCTTGTGACGGGTATCCGAGCTTTCGAAAACGTCAGCTGGCCATTATGGACCGATGGTGGCAGTGCTCACTATATGGGCAGTGATTACTTTGCGCCCTTGAGCGATTTGTGTGAAGCGCGAGTCTAGACCTAGCTGGGCCTATAGAAAATGAGTTGAGTACATGACATGATCGAGAACGGACAACAAACCTGGAAAGTTTGAAGCACGTTAGCAAGCTTGCCATCGTGCTGCTTCACCTTCCGTAACAAGTCCTTGCGTAAGAACAACCTCTTGACGCCTCCGACTTCCTTGTTCTCCTCGAGGGCTCTTTTGATCTCATCCAATTCACTGGACTATGATGAGTGGCGATCACAGCAACAATACTATATGGCATACGTTACAAGGGATTCGAATATTGACCGGAGTCCCCGTGGAATATCCTTCTCTTCCAGGTTGTGCTCTTCGCACATTGCACCGACTTGATCGACCAATCCTGCGATTCTCTCGAGCTTGTCCATGACGACGTCCCATTCTTCCTTGTTCTGCTTTATTTCCTGTTAACGCGCCGGTAAGATAAAAGGTCATTGTGAATGTAATGAGACACTTGCATCTCGCATAGTGAGTGCCTGGAGAAGAAGGCCGGCCACGGGGGCGATGAAGGGAATCTTCCCGGCCAGGGCACTTGCCTCCTTCAGAGCTGCGAGAGACGCTTCGATCGCACTCACCGCAGCGTCTCGTTCCTCGATCTGTCCCGATGAGTCAGGGTTGAAGTGAGTCGCTAGACATGAAGGATTGATGAGCTGGGCGAAAAAAGCCGAGTACAAGAGACCGAAGTGCGCACGAGTTGGTTTATTGAGATCAGTGGATGACGCTAGAAAGGCCCAGGGGCCGGATTTCCTGAGCTTGGATCGCATATGTCGACAAGCTTGTGGTTGTAGTTGGTGATGGTTGGTAGAGCGCAGAAGCAAGGACAGCTTGTGGCCATTCGGGACTTTGGGCGTTGCGTAGCCTTGCGGTGCCTGGGAATTGTGAACGTGACTCTGGGCGCTACCGTGGCGGCTGACCCGGAAGTACCGTACAACGGTATGACCGTTATGTATTATGCATTCTCTAAATTGACGCATTTATTCGATGTACGCGTCACCGAGACATGGTTTTTGATTCGAGCTCACATGCGAGGTTTGAGACACGTGGCCTTACAGGACTCTGAAAGTTGTCAGTGTCCCTCGACCATTTTGGACCGTCATACTATAGTGTTTGGCGGCAAGACGTTCGCATACAACTATGTCTGATATCCGCAAGGAAAGCGACCACAAGAAAGGCAATACCACTGTACACGGTGCACTTTTCGCTTCGAAGAAGCGATATTTCCTGGGAACAACACTGGAACAAGTATATTGACGACCTGCCAGTGCATTAAACTGGCGAGCATTGGGAATTGTCAGCTTGTTCCTTGACGGTTGGAGAAACCTGACGAGATACAGATCCTGTCAAGTTCAGGAAGCGACAAGTAGCTTCGATAGACAAACCATTCCAAAAGACGACCTATGAAACTGTCGCCGAGTCAAGAATGAGTATCTCAGTGTTATCATGGTGAGCTCTTGCATCGTTGCGCACCCTAACTTCACCACCCACCGCAGTAAGGATTGCCTGAAAATTCAAAAGAGAGGTGTGACAAGAGATACTAGTATGAGGAAAGAGATAACTTGAGGAAAGATAAAATAAAAGGTGGACCACCCTCGTGCAGTTGGAGTCCATGACATTATGAATCGATGAGACACGGTGGCCAAGCTCTGGGAACGAGAGGCCACGCAGCAAGGATTGTAATTGAGAAGGGGTTTACTATTGAAGGAGAGAAACAAGACCCCCGGAATGGTTCGGCGGCACGAAGTACGACGATGTAGTCAGCGAAGCTCCACCAGTTATCAGCACGCGAAATGCGTACAGTAGGCCACGTTGGTTCGAGCCGAGATCCGATCGGGAAATTTTATTTATTTAATTACTTCAGTTGACTTGGCCGCGTCGCCACCAAAGGACAAACAAAGCAGCCTTTGTGGCTACATTTCGTACATGCTCATTCGAACGTCTTGGTTTAGAATGCAGGCCAACTCCTGACCCTATCACTTTACTTCTTTCTTTTCTACATCCTGACTGATATAGCCTTTCCTTCAATTGCTTCCTTGACTTTCTCGACGTGAAGGGTAAGTATCCATTCAGCCTCGTGTACTCTGGACACTGTACCCGTGTGTTCGACCTATTGTCCCGTGGGATTTGAGGAAAGTCAACAAGGACCGCGGCATATGGATTACAACAGGTGGTGTGTATTTCATGGGCCACGAGAGTGCAAGACCAAGTATTCGGACCATGCTTCGAACGTCACCCTTTTGTCCAGTTGAGTTACAACGTGGAATTTGTCACTGCGTCCGAGTATACTGACGTTCTGTAGTTCATACAGCATGGCACTGCTCATCACGCATCTTACATCGGCCGCCAGAACCGCCCCAATCCGCGCATGGACACGCCACGGAGCGCGACACTCCAATTCAGCAATTTTTTTTTTGTAAATTTTGTCCCGTTTTAGCCTGAGCAGCAAGCCAATATCGGGCACAGCCTGAAAAGGATACAGAACTCCATCCATTCGGTTGGGGGTGCCGTATGTACGGCGATGGATGGACGGATATAGAAATAATAGGAGGGCATGGACCGAGAGTATGATTGGTGACTGGGTTCTGGTGCGTGCTGCTGTCCTGGGGATTTGCGATCTCCGCCTCAAATCTCTTTCCCTACCGCAGATCGAACTCGAACTTCTACAAACTAGATCGACGATCTTCAAGTTGGCGGTGTGGCAGGACAGCAATCCGACTCCCCGTGTCCAAACCAACCCAAATCGCCTTTACATACGCTCAATGCCATCCCAAACCGACGCACCGCCCCAGATCCCAGTCATGCATCTTGTTGCCCGAGCCGAGCCACATGAGCACCGCTAGTCATCGGTGTGTGGGTGTGTGACATCATGGGCACCACCGTAAACTACGAGCCTAACTCTCGCGTGTACTCGATGCGGCAGGGAAAGAATGCGATCACCAGACGGGCCTCATCGTAAGCTCCAGGTCTGCCTCGTGCATATACTTGACGACGGTATATTCGCCATGTCCATATTCAACCCCATCGCGAGTTCCAATTTTGTCTCATGCGCGTAATCGACGATGACGCGGATTCCAAGCACGTTCTCGACCACCTTGGAAGCATGCATAGCGAGAACGCTTTTCTACCGGTGTCCCCTTGTTCCTTTGCTTCTGAATAGGGATCGTGCGCTCGCAACAGCCGTTTGAACAAGGATTGGACTATGTAGGGTTGCTCCGCTGTAACATCTCTCTAATAACAGTATCTCAGTGATGGAGATAAGGCACGTTTATGGTGCGCACCTTGCTATCTATAGAATTTCGACTCTGGTTCTGACTGGCCTGTGGACAAGAGGACAAGCGGTGCTTTGGCGACTGCGGTGTGGAGCACACGGCATCGGTTTCCCTTGTCCAGTTTGCTAAGCTTAAGCAGATGGATGAGATCCAGAATGGGCGCGGATATTGAATGCGAGTAGCACACGGAAGGCGTGGACGCCGACGCACGTGCGAGGCCCGTAGGTCATGGTGGTAGAAGATAGCCACAACGGTTTGCTTCCTTGGTGCGTCTTCAAGTTATCGTGCTCCCTCGAGCTGCTCGTTCTGAGAATGATCTCGTTTCCTCTGGCCGTCTCAAACCTACGCCAGATGCGCTTCGTGAGGCTTTCCAATACTCCTAGTTGTTGTTTCCTCGGATATCGACACGACGCTTTCGTGGCGAGCACGTCGCGACCTCAAGCTCGAAATGGCCATGAGAACGCTTACTGTGGTGTTTATATGAGGCCGGAGCAGAACTCGAGGCAAGGAGATGGATCCCAAGACGCTCGACAAGAACTATGCAGAGGACGCCAAGACAGGGATCTTCAGTCGTGGGATATGACTTAGACGGGATTATAACGGTGAGCGACACGGTGCTGTTGCTGTGGTCCTCGAACTCGATTTTTTTTTCCACTGGCGTGAACGTCTTAAGTCTTCAAACAAGACTTTCTGCGCTGAAGGACTTAAGACAAACCAAACACCAGGTACGTCCCATGCATGCTTCATACATACGAACAACAGGTCCAGGATCCTCGATCATTCCTTCAGTCCAGTCTTAAGATAAAGGAATACGATTTTCGTCTACTTAACGTTTCCCGGACAAGTGGCCTTCCGAAGAATTGCAATTGAAGAGCTTGAAGTTGTCGACCTCAGAATACGATACAAGCACGATTGATCCATTGTCGCTAGGCGTCTTGGAGCCCAAGGTTCAGAGTAGGAGTCCAAGGATCATCGATCAGCCCCGGACAATGAGCGATGACGGATGGTACAGTGGCATAATCCTATTGCTTTGGGTGTCGTTCTAACGTTTACGAAGGATTTCGGGGTTTGCAGCAAGTTGGATGAAGTACAACTGAATAAAGTCGAGCTCAGCACAGCAGTAGCTACTACAACCAATATATATATGAAGATTGAGTCAGAGACGGAATCCAGTAGAGTCAGTAAGGTGAGTTAGTCAGAATCAACAAGGCTATACACATGGGTGTTCATATAGCACTGGGTTATGATGAAAATTTAAAATCCATCTGGTGCCACATGTGGTAAAAAGAAAAACATAGTGCAAATTTTGGCTAGTGGCCTAAATGATAAATCAATGACCATAGTTCAGAAACATATAAATGTCAAGTTATAATAATATTTTTTACACTTACACTTAACTGAGTCTATTTCTACTAATTTGAGGACTGGCTTATTTTAGATAGCACTTCATTTAAATAATACTGATCCCAGTTTTGTGATGACTGGTCTTGTGCTTGTTTATGTATAGCAAGAGCATTTTCAAATAGTGATTTTGCCTCTTGCATTTGTAATTTTTCCATCTTTACTCTTCCTAAGCCCTGAAGAGCCTTTCCTTGACCCATAAGAGAATTACTAAGCTTAGCAAACTTTATAGACTCTTTATATGAAGCTTCAGCCTCATCTAGCTTATTTAATTTAAGATATGTGATTCCAAGGCCAGCATAATCATTTGCTTGCCCCAGATGATTATTAATCTGCTTATTTAATTCTAAGGCTTTCTGAAAGAAGGATTGAGCCTCATTTAACTTGCTTAAATGTATATGTACAAAACCAAGTCCTTTATAATTTCTTGCCTGAAAATTGATATTATTATTAATTTTACTAATTTCTAAGGCTTTTTGAAATGACACCTCAGCATCATTATATGCTTTTTCTTGAAAGCATGTTTCACCAATATAATAAAGAATCTTAGCATAAGATATGCTTTTATATTGATTATTTGATTTGCATAGTATTTCTGCTTCTTTTAGCTTAGCCATTGCCTTTTTAAAGTTATCAGCATAATAATATAACTTTCCCCATTCAGTAACACAATCTATAATCAATGGAGCTGAAGCATTCTTTTTCTGTAAATATTTTATAGTTTGTTCTATCAACATTTCTGAAAAGTCTCCAATTTGACTGGAAAATATCCCAAAATTGCATATAGCATAAACTAGCCTCTGGTAATCTTTGAAGTCTGACTTAATAAGATCTAATAGTATAGCTTTGGTGTTATTCACTTCTATCACCAGCTCAGCATAATCATTAGCATTCACCCTATGATATATAGTAGATGCTAGATTGATGTAAAAATCTCTAAGGGCACTCTTATTCTTTTCAGATATAGACAAATGATAATTGCAAAAGTTGCGAATAATTGGATGAGTCTGATATCTCTCTCCAATCACACTTATTATCCCACACTCCTGAAGTGCACAGATATCTGAAAGGATATCTATATCAGGGAGAACTGTGATGAACCTCTCCACATATTTAATATGTATCCCATCTGGCAGCATACCAAGAACTCCAAGCAACTCTTTAGCAGATGGATTTGCTCTCATTCTGCTACTATTGATTGATAGCTCAATGGAGAACTCAAGATTGGTTTGCCTATTTGCCTGGCCTGTGTGAATAAATCCTGTTTGCTTGCTATGCCACAATTTTAACAACATCTCTGATGATGTGGCCTGAGCAAGATGTGCCAACAGGCTAACAGCAAGAGGAACATAATCCACAGCCTTTATGAGTTTCTCTGCAGACTCATCATAGTTGTCTGCAATATGCTCCCAGATGCTTCTTGCAGCATCACAACCCAGAGTCATTAATTGGGGCAGATGTGGCAATGTCCACTGAGTTTGAGCAGGCCTCACAGTACCCCTCATTGTAATCAATAATGTGGTGTGCTGACTTTCAGCAACTCTGGATAATAGCTCCTCAACTGAGCTTCTGATGTCCCCATCCTGATCCCATGAGGACTCAAAATTATCAAAACAAATGATGCAATCCTTTGAGTTCAATGCAGTATGAATTCGAGACCATAAGGCATTTGCAGCCCCATCAAAGACATCAAGTGTCTTTGCCAACTCAATCAAGAGAGCACCGGATGAGAAGATAGATTCACAGGCAATGAAATATCTGGCATCCCCGAAGTGTTCTTGGACATGTTCATTGGTGAGCACGGCATTTGCGAGGGTGCTCTTGCCATAACCACCAGGCCCGAGTATAGCAATGTGGGCAGGGCGAGGACCAAGATTAGTAAATATGATGTCGATTATCTGAGCGAGCTCAGCATCACGTCCGAAGAATATGTGTGGCGAACGGGGACCCCGAGGCATTGATCTACGCAACATCAGCATACGTTGAGTCGAGACTTTGGAGACTAACATTGCAAGATCAGAAGGACGTGAGGGGCCAGTCAGACCGCTTTGAGTGAGCTATCGAAAGTGTCAGCTAGCCATTATGGCTGACGGTGGCATTGCTCACTAGATCGGCAGTGATTACTTTGCGCCCTTGAGCGATCTGTGCGAAGCGCGCGTCTAGACCTAGTTGGGCCTATGGACGATGAGTTGAGTAAGTGACATAATAGAGAACGGACAACGAACCTGAAAAGTTTGAAGAACATTAGAAAGTTTGCCATCGTGCTGCTTGACCTTCCGCAACAAGTCCTTGCGCAAAAACAACTTCTTGACACCTCCGACTTCCTTGTTCTCCTTGAGGGCTCTTTTGATCCCATCCAATTCACTAAAGTATGATGAGCCGAGAATCACAGTAACAATAATATATGGCATACGTTACAAGGGATTCGAATATTGCACGGAGTCCCCGTGGAATATCTTTCTCTTCCAGGTTGTGCTCTTTGCACATTGCACCGACTTGATCGACCAATCCTGCGATTCTCTCGAGCTTGTCCATGACGACGTCCCATTCTTCCTTGTTCTGCTTTATTTCCTGTTAACGCGAGAGTAAGATAAAAGGTCATTGTGAATGTAATGAGACACTTGCATCTCGCATGGTGAGTGCCTGGAGAAGAAGGCCGGCCACGGGTGCGATGAAGGGGATCTTGCCAGCCAGGGCACTTGCCTCCTTCAGAGCTGCGAGAGATGCCTCGATCGCGCTCATCGCAGTATCTCCCTGTCCGCCGATCTGTCCCGATGAGGCAGGATTGAGGTGAGTCGCTATAGGAAGGATCGATGAGTCGGGCGAAAAAAGCCGAGTATCATACAAGAAATAGAAGTACTCACGAGTTGGTTTATTAAGATCAGTGGATGACGCTGGAAAGGACCAGCGGCCGGATTTTTTGAGCATGGATCGCATATTTCGACGAGCTTGTGGTTGTAGTTGGTGATGGTTGGTAGAGCGCAGAAAGCAAGGACACCCTGGGAATTCGGGACTTTGGGCGTAGCCTAATAACCTTGCCGTGCGTGCCTGAGAATTGTGAACGTGACTCTGGGCGCTACCGTGGCGGCTGACGCGTACATCGGTACAGTATTACTATAGTCGCTGCTCGTTGGTGGGTCTGACGCTCAAGGTTGGGAAATTTATTTATTTATGTGCTTCAGTTGACTTGGTTGCATCGCCAAAGGACAAACAATGCATGGACGCGGCGGCGCTTGTGGCTGCAAGTCGTTCGAACGTCTTGGCCAGGCCAGAATACAGACCAACGTCTGACTCTAATATCACTTTGCCTCTTTCTTTCTTTTCTGCTTCCTCTCTGGTATAGCCATTCCCTTCGATTGCTTCCTCGAGTTTCTCAATGTGCAGGGTCAGTATGCATCCAGCCTCGTGTACTCCGGACACCGTACCCGTATGTTCGACTTATTGTTCCGTGGGACCCGAGGAAAGTCAACGAAGACCGCGGTATATGCATGACGACAGGTGGTGTGTATTTCATGGGCCACGAGAGTGCAAGACCAAGGTCTCGGACCATGCTTCAAACGTGACCCTTTTGTTCAGTTGAGTTAGAACGTGGAATTTCTCTCTGCGTCCGAGTATACTGACGTTCTGTGATCCATGCTGCATGGCACTGCATATCCCGCATCTTACATCGGCCACCAGGACCTCAGTCAGTGGGTTCACCTGCATAGACACGCCAGTGAGCGCGACACTCCAATTCAGCAACTCATTCGTAAATTCAATCCCGTTTTGGCCTGAGCAGCAAGCCGATATCGCGCGCAGCCTGAAGAAAATACAAGAGTCCCTCCATTTGGTTGGGACGCCGTGACCGAGCCTGTCATTGGTAAAGATATGGTCGTCAAGGAGACATTCATTCATCGACCTATTCTGTGACCTCATGTACGGCGATGGGTGGATGGATATGGAATAGGAGGGGATCGACCGAGAGTGTGATTGGTGACTGGGCTCTAGTGAGTGCTGCTGTCCTGGGGATTTGCGATCTCCGCCTCAAATGTCTTCTCCTACCGCAGTTCGAAATCAAGCCCCTTCCATTAACTAGATCGACGGTCTTGGCAGTGTGGCAGGATAGCAATCCAACGATCCGACTCTCCGTGTCCAAACCAACTCAAATCGCCCTTATGCTCGCTCAGCGCCATCCCAAACCGATGCACCGCTCCACTCCTGATCAAGCATCTCGTTCCCCGAGCCGAGCCACATGAGCACCGCTAGTCATCGGTGTGTGACATCACGGGCACACCACCGCAAACTACGAGCCTTACTCTCGCGTGTACTCGATGCGGCAGGGAAAGAATGCGATCACCACACGGGCCCCATCGTGAGCTTCAGGCCTCATGCATATGGTTGACGACGGTATATTCGCCATGTCCATGTTCAACCCCGTCGCGAGTTCCAACTTTGCCTCATGCCCGTAATCGATGATGGCGCGGACTCCAAGCACGTTCTCGACCACCTTGGAAGCATGCATCACGAAAATGCATTTCAACCAGCGACCCATTGTCCCTTTGCTTCCGAATAGGGATCGTGCACTTGCGACAGCCGTTTGAATAAAGCTTGAACTTTGTAGGGTTGTTCCGCTGTAACTTCTCTAGTAATAGAATATTAACAATGAAGAAAATACACGTTTATGGTGCGCACCTTGCTATTTATGGAATTTTCGACTCTATGGCTCGGACTGGCCTGCGGACAGTGTACGAGCAGTGCTTTGGCGGCTACGCTGCGGAGTATGCGGCATTGGTTTCACATGTCCAGTTTGCTCAGCTTAAGCAGATGAATGAGGTCGAGAATGGGCGCGGATATTTAAGGCGAGGAGGCCATCGAAGGTGCGGAGGTCGACACACCTGCAAGGCTTCTAGGGATCTTGTTAGAAGCCAGCCACACCGGTTTACTTCCCGGGTGCGTCTTATGGTGCTCCCTCGAGTTACTCTTTCTGAGGATGCGTCCCGCTTCTTCTGGGAAATCAGTCTCAAACCTATGCCAGATCCGCCTCGCGAGGCCATCCTATACCCCTAGTCGTTATTTCCTCGGATATCGACAAGACGCACTCGAGGCAAAGAGATCAATCCCAAGACGCTCAACAAGCACTTTGCAGAGGACGCGCGAGACGGGGATCTTCAGTCGTGAGATATGACTTTGACCGGATTATGACAATGGGCGGCACGGTGCTGTTGCTGTGATTCTCGAAGTCACTTTTTTTCCACTGATGTGAACGTCTAAAGTCCTGAAACAACACCTTCCGAGCTGAAGGACTTAAGATGAACCAAACACCAGGGCGTCCCATGCATGCTTCACACCTGCGAACAACAATCCGAAATTCAGTGCGACTAGAAATGTCACTGCACCTCGCGGTCTTTAGGTCCAAGATCCTCGATCATTCCTTCAGTCCAGTCTTAAGATGAATCAATACGATTTTCGTCTGCTTAACGTTTCCCGGTCAAGTGACCTTCCAAAGTATTGCAATTAAAGAGCTTGAAGTTGTCGACCTCAGAATACGATACAAGCGCACGATTGATCCAGTGTCTTTGGGCGTCTTGGAGCCCAAGTTTCAGAATAGAAGTCCAAGGATCATTGGGACAATGAGCGACGACGGAAGGTACAGTGGCATAATTCTATTGCTTTGGGTGTCGTCCTAACGTTTACGAAGAATGCCGGGGGGTTGCGACAAGTTGGACGAAGTACTAGAACCGAATAAAGTTGAGCTTAGCACAGCAGTAGCGACTACAAACAATATATACATATGAAGATCGAGTCAGAGATAGAATCAAGTAGAGTTAGCAAGGTGAACTATAGAAAGCAAGTCAGAATAGCACTGAGTTATATGAAAAACCATCTGGTGCCACATGTGGTAAAGAGAAAAATGTAGTGCAAATTTTAACTAGTGGCCTAAATAATAAATAAATGACAGTAGCCCAGAAACACATAGATGTTAAGTTATAATGGTAATTGTTACACTTACACTTAACTGAGAGCCTGAGGCTATTTCTACTAATTTGAGGACTGGCTGATTTCAGATAGCACCTCATTTAAATAATACTGATCCTGGTTTTGTGATAATTGGTCTTGTGGTTGTTTATGCATAGCAAGAGCATTTTCAAACAGTGATTTTGCCTCTTGCATTTCTAATTTCTTCATCTTCACTCTTCCTAAGCCCTGAAGAGCATTTCCTTGACCTAATAAAGAATTACTAAGCTTAGCAAACTTTATAGACTCTTCATATGAGGCTTCAGCCTCATTTAGCTCCTTTAATTTGAGATACATATCTCCAAGGCCAATATAATCATCTGCTTGCCCCAGATAACTATTAATCTGCTTATTTAATTCTAAGGCTTTCTGAAATGAAGCTTTAGCCTCATTTAACTTGCTTGAATTTATATACACAAAACCAAGTCCTTTATAATTTCTTGCCTGAAATTCAATTAGGGATGGACACGGGTGCGGGTATTCCCACGGTGTTACAGTCACAGGTGTGACAGGTGCGGGTGCAGTGTTGGACTTTGCTGCACTGCAATGAACTGTAACCCGCCTACGGTAATCCACGGGTTTTCACCTGCTTGATCCCTCAAGACCTCAAGAGGACTTTCAGGTGATTGCCAGGAAGGTGTGCAAGGATTCAAGGAATCAAGTGTTTCGGCTCAGGAGTCATCATCACCATCGCCTTTATCCACCTCCTTGCCCCTGGCATCAGCAAGCTCACTTCACTGTATCTTGGGAGCGCTTGGCAAGACTACATGCGCATACTCTCCGCCTGCTATCTCTTTGATACTGATTCTGATCAGTGCCCGCAATATTTGATAGCCTTACCCTCTTGCACTTGCTCTCCTTTTGTCGTTTGGCATATGTTTAGTAGAAGTCATCGCTTTCCGAATCGGCGCAAACAAGCTCAAGAAGTTTGGCATCCACCATGGTAGGTTTCCCTTCCCTCTCTGTGTTTGTTCGATACACAGCATTCATATCCTGCCCTCTCGTCCCCAAATAGATCCGCACGGACACCAAGCAGGTTTTTATACTGCACATTGTCCAGAAGTGGCGTCTGGGTCAGCTCCTACCACCGGCATTGTCTCAGATCCCGAGAAAATAGAAAAGTATTCGCATGCCAGCCATATGTACAGCACATGGATACTCCAGAGGAAGAATTGTTTCGGACAGATGAAGATGCCATAGCTTAGCTGATTGGTGTCACCATTCTCGAATTTGGTGTCATCTTGCACAGGTATGCATCTTCTGTCGAGTGTCCTTATTGTTTCACACAGCTAACCCACCTTACTTCTAGCGTTCTTATTGGACTCACCTTGGCCGTTGATGAAAGACTCAAAGTGCTCTTCATGGTCATAACCTTCCATCGTATGTATCATCTCTTCATCAAGGATAATTCCCTGTAGCGATGTCATGGACCGCTCACTCATTGGCCCCTTGCAGAAACATTCGAAGGTCTCGGTATTGGTTCCCGGCTTACATACCTCCCCCTTAGATGCAAATACTGCTTCGTACCCTACATTGGCACATTCCTCTACAGCATTACGACTCCCATATGCATCGCTGCAGGTCTCGGCGTGCGCACGACATACAACCCAGGCTCGACACGCGCGACCTTAGTCTCCAGCATTATCGACAGCCTCAGCACGGGTATACTCATGTACACGGGCTTCGTCGAGCTTCTCGCCCACGAGTTCCTATTTAACCCCGAGATGCATGAGGTGAGCCTCGGGAAGTTGTTGTGTGCGCTTACATGCATGATGTTCGGTTGTGGCATCATGGCATTGCTTGTCCGGTTCTCACTCCACTCGAGTGGACACGCTCACAGATCTCTCGGTCTGCCGCCCAGTCTTTCTCCCCCTAGGCCTCCTTCCTTCAAGCTCACAAGCATTGCCTGCTTTGCTCAGGCCCCCTAGAAAGTTCGGTTCGAACCGGTCCAAACCCGGTTCTCAAATATGCCATGGGTCCCAAACTGAGAACCAGAACCGTTCGGCCCAATGGCTGAACTGGACTTTGGCAATCCTGCAATTGCCGCTGCCAGCCCCAGTTCTGTCTGCAACAGAAACTGCAATGCATAGGCCACCTTCACAACTTCCTGCCTTCACTGCCTTCACATCCGGTCTGACCCTGACCTCCCTGGCATTACCTCATGTTCGCCAACGCGTATGACAACCGACGCAACTACAACAATGACAGCAGCGACGTAGCACAAGAGACCAACATCGCAGACAGCAGTAGGGGACAAGCATCGACAACAGCCCATCGGTGACTTTGAGCAGACAATGGCAGTGGTCGCAGCATCGACAATGGCCATTGGTGACGTCGAAGCCGATGGCATCAGTGGTGATGATAGCCTCGTCACTGCTGCCACCAGCTCTCGAGCACAAAGCAGGGCCTGCTACTGTCTCAACATCCACTGCGGCGTCACCTTGCTTATCTTTGCCCCCCCCAGCCACCTTTCTTCGATCTCAGCACCCATGAAGATTTCTTTTTTTTTTCCATCTGGATTTGTGTTCTGCAGCACGTACAGAGTAAGAGCAATGTAGTACAGAGATTGTAGTAGCTACCCATGTATATAACAGGTCACTGTACCTTGTAAAATTAGATACCTGCAATGCCATTTACCGCGGTGTTAACACACCGTGGTTTTTTTTATTATACCGCTGTTTACACCCGCACCTGTGAGAGAGGTGTGCTCCACAGGTACAGTGTTGACAGGTACGGGTGCGGTGTGACAAAAAAAACCCGTGGTGTCACCTGTGTCCATCCCTAAATTCAATATCATTATTAATTTTACTAATTTCTAAGGCTTTTTGAAATGACACCTCAGCATCACTAAGTGCATTCTCATATAAGCAAATTTCACCAATCCAATAAAGAATCTTAGCATAAGATATACTTTTATCTTGTTTATTAGATTTACATAGAATTTCTGCTTCTTTTAGCTTAGCCATTGCCTTTTCAAAGTTATCAGCATAAAAATGTAATTTCCCCCATTCAACAATACAATCTACAATTAATAAAGCTGAGGCATCCTTTTGCTGTAAATGTTTTATAGTTTGTTCTATCAACTCTTCTGAAAAGTCTCCAAGTTGTCTGGAAAATATCCCAAATTTGCATATAGCATAAACTAGCCTCTGGTAATCCTTGAAGTCTGACTTAATAAGATCTAATAGTATAGCTTTGGTGTTATTCACTTCTAGCACCAGCTCAGCATAATCATTAGCATCAGCTCTATCATATATAGTAGATGCCAGATTGATGTAAAAATCTCTGAGAGCACTCTTATTCTCTTGAGACATAGACAAATGATAATTGCAAAAGTTGCGAATAATTGGATGAGTCTGATATCTCTCTCCAATCACACTTATTAATCCACACTCCTGAAGTGTGCAGATACCTGAAAGGATATCTATATCTGGGAGGACTGTCACAAATCTCTCCACTTGTTTCATATGTATCCCATCTGGCAGCATGCTAAGTACTCCAAGCAACTCTTTAGCAGATGGATTTGCTCTCATTCTGCTACTATTGATTGATAGCTCAATGGAGAATTCAAGATTGGTTTGCCTATTTGCCTGGCCTGTATGAATAAATCCTGTTTGCTTGCTATTCCACAATTTTAACAATATCTCTGATGATATGGCCTGAGCAAGATATGCCAACAGGCTAACAGCAAGAGGAACATAATCCACAGCTTTAATAAGTTCCTCTGCAGATTCATTATAGTTGTCTGCAATATGCTCCCAGATGCTTCTTGCAGCATCACAACTCAGAGTCATTAATGGAGGCAAATGTGGCAATGTCCACCGAGTTTGTGCAGGCCGCACAGTACCTCTCATTGTGATCAACGGTGGTGTGCTGAATTTCAGCAACTCTGGATAACAACTCTTCAACTGAGCTTCTGATGTCCCCATCCTGGTCCCATGAGGACTCAAAATTATCAAAACAAATGATGCAGTCTTTTGAGTTCAATGCAGTATGAATTCGAGACCATAAGGCATCTGCAGCGCCATCAAAGACACCAAGTGTCTTTGCCAACTCAATCAAGAGAGCACCAGATGAGAAGATAGATTCACAGGCAATGAAATATCTGGCATCCTTGAAGTATTCTTGGACACGTTCATGGGTGAGCACGGCATTTGCGAGGGTGCTCTTTCCATAACCACCAGGTCCAAGTATGGCAATGTGGGCAGGGCGAGCACCAAGATTGGCAAAAACCATGTGGATGATCTGAGCAAGCTCAGCATCACGTCCGAAGAATATGTGCGGCGAGCGGGGACCCCGAGGCATTGATCTACACAACATCAGCATATGGTGAAAGCCGAGAGTTTAGAGGCTAACATGGCAAGATCAGAAGGACCTGGGGGGCCAGTTGGACCGCTTTGAGTGACCTATCGAAAGTGTCAGCTGGCCATTATGGGCCGATGGTGGCAGTGCTTACTATATCGGCAGTGATTACTTTGCGCCCTTGAGCGATTTGTGCAAAGCGCGCGTCTAGATCTAGCTGGGCCTATGGACGATGAGTTGAGTAGGTGACATAATAGGGAACGACAACGAACGTGGAAAGTTTGAAGCACGTTAGAAAGCTTGCCCTCGTGCTGCTTGACCTTCCGCAACAAGTCCTTGCGCAAAAACAACTTCTTGACGCCTCCAACTTCGTTGTTCTCCTTGAAGGCTCTTTTGATCCCATCCAACTCACTGGACTATGATGAGTGGCGATCACAGCAACGATAATATATGACATACGTTACAAGGGATTCGAATATTGCGCGGAGTCTCCGTGGAATATCCTTCTCTTCCAGGTTGTACTCTTCGCACATTGCACCGACTTGATCGACCAATCCTGCGATTCTCTCGAGCTTGTCCATGACGACGTCCCATTCTTCCTTATTCTGTTTTACTTCCTGTATACGCGCCGGTAAGATAAAAATCCGTTGTGAAAGTGACAGCACACTTGCATCTCGCATGGTGAGTGCCTGGAGAAGAAGGCCCGCGACGGGGGCGATGAAGGGGATCTTCCCGGCCAGGGCACTTGCCTCCTTCAGAGCTGCGAGAGATGCCTCGATCGCGCTCATCGCAGTGTCTCCCCGTCCGTCGGTCTGTCCCGGTGAGGCAGGATTGAGATGAGTTGCTAGGTAGGACGGATCGATGAGTTGGGCGAAAACAAGCGGAGTACAAGAGACAGAAGTGCTCACGAGTTGGTTGATTGAGGTTAGTAGAGGACGCTGGAAAGGACCAGCGGCCGGATTTCCTGAGCTTGGATCGCATATTTCGACGAGCTTGTGGTTGTAGTTGGTGATAGTTGGTAGAGCGCAGAAGCAAGGACAGCCTGTGGGAACTCGGGACTTTGGGCATAGCCGCCTTGCGGTGCCTGGGAATTGGGAACGTGATTCTGGGCGCTTATCATGGCGACTGACCTGGAAGTACCTACTCCGTACTGCTGTATTATCGTTATGCATTCTCTAAATCGACTCACTCATTTAGTGTACGCGTCGTCGAAGTTCGAGTTTACATGCGAGGTCCGAGACAGCTGTCCATACACTACCCTAAAGGCTGTCAGCGCACCTCGACCATTTTGGGGTATCGCACCAGTAGTATTAGGCGCTAAGACGTCCGCATACAACTTTGTCTGATATTCGCAAGGCAAGTAAATATGAGAATAGCGATCTAATGTACTCTTATCACTTCTTTGAAGGGATATTTCCTCGGAAGAAGTCCATTGACGATCTGCATTAAATTAGCGAGCCTTAGGATTTGTCAGCTAGGTTCTTGACGATTAGAAAAAACTGATGAGCTATAGATCCCGTCAAGTTCAGTTCAGGAAGCAACAAGCAGTTTCGAGAGACAAACCATACCAAAAAAAGACCCGTAAAGCTTCGTCCCAGTCACGAGTGAGTAGATCAGTGTCATTCTATCGAGCGCTTGCGTCGTCGCGCATCCTAGTTTCACCATCGACCGCAGTGAGCATTCCCTGGAAAATCAAAAGAGAGGTGTAGCGGGAGATGCTGGGATGAGGAGAGATAGCTCGAAGAAGGGCCATGAAATGAAAGATGGTCCACCCTCGTACAAAGGTGGAGGGGAGAATGCGAAAGTGCCTTGCGCCGTTAGACCCAATGGCTTTATGAATTGATGGAGCACGGTGGTGAAGCTCTGGGAATGGGGAGGCCACGTAGCAAGATCGTAACCGAACAGGGGTTTAACGAGTCAAAGAAGGGCCCTTGGGACATATTCGGTGACACGAAGTACGACGATTTAGTCAGTACTCAGTAGAGCTCCAGTAGTTATCATGAAGGGAATGACCAGTTGATTGAAGACAGCACGCGAAATGCAACGATATCGTGTACTGTACACTGTAGTCACTGCTCGTTGGCGTTGTGTCGTAAATGCAACCAATCCGACGTTGCGACGCTGGGAAAAAAAATTATTTATTTACTTTTGGTCGCTTGGCTGCGTCATCGCCACACGCCCCGCCCGGCCGTGGCTATGAGCTTTACGCGCTCATTCGAAATTTCGAAATGCTTTTGGCCCGAAGGCAGGCCTTCTTCTGACCCTAATATGACTTTGTCCCTTTCTTTTCTGCTCCTGACTGGTATAACCATTTCCTTGCTTCCTCGACTTTCTCGATTTGCAGGGTAAGTATTCATTCAGCATTCAGTACTCTGGACACCAGCTGTGCGTTCGGTTTCTTGTCCCGTGGGACTCGAGGAGCGTCAACAAAGACTGTTGCATACGCATTACGATAGGTGGGATGTATTTCATTGTCTACAAGAGTACAGGATCAAGGCTTCCAACCTTGCTTCGAACGTGTCCTTTGTTCAGTTGAGTTAAAACGAAGAATTTGTCTCTGCGTTTAAGTATACTGACGTCCTTGCTTCATACAGGATGACACTGTACGTTACACATCTTACATCGGCCACAAGAACCGCCACAACCAGTGGATTCACCCGCATGGCCACGACAATGAGCGCAACACTCCAATTCAGCAACCCTTCCGCAAATTCAACCCTTTTTTGGCCCGAGCAGCAAGTCGATATCGCCCGTAGCCTGATATGGACACAACTCGCTCCATCCGGTTGGGACGCTGTGACCAAGCCTGTTATTGGCAAAGACATGGCCATCGAGGAAGCATTCATCGACCTATTCTGTGATCTCATGTACGGCGATGGGGGATGGATAGAGAAATAGGAGGGGATCGACCGAGAGTGTGATTGGTGACTGGGCTCTGGTGAGTGCTGTTGTCATGGGGATTGCGATCTCTGCCTCAAATGTCTTTCCTACCGCGGTTCGAAATCAGTCCCCTTCCACCGACTAGGTCGACGGTCTTGGCGGTGTGGCGTGTGGCAGGACAGCAATCCAACGATCCGACTCCCCGTGTCCAAACCAACCCAAATTGCCCTTACACTCGCTCAGTGCCATCCCAATCCGACGCACCGCCCCATATCCCGGCCAACCCTAGCATCTTGTTGCCCGAGCCGAACACCATGAGCACCGTTAGTCATCTGTGTTGTGACACCGCGGGCACCACCGCAAGCTGTGAGTCTACTCTCGCGTATACTCGATGCAGCGCAAAGAATGCGCCTGTTCTACAACCGGACGGTCCCGTGGTGAGCTCCGGGCCTGCCTCGCACATGTACTTGACGACTGCATCTTCGCCAGATATATGTTCAACCCCATCGTGAGTTCCAATCTTGCCTTATGCGCGTAATCGACCACAACCACCTTGAAGGCATGCATCGCGAGAACGCTTTTCAACAGGCGTCCCCTTGTTCCTTTTCTTCTGACTGGGGATCATGCGCTCGCAACAGCTCTTTGAACAGAGATCGGACTATGTAGGCCTTCTTTGCTATAACTTCTCTCTAGTAACAGTATACCAACGGTGAAGAAAGTGCACGTTTATGCTGCGCACGTTGCTATTTATTGAATCCTCGCGTTTGTGGCTCGGACTGGCCTGTTGACGGTGCACAAGCAGTGCTTTGGCGACCACACTGGGGGGCGCACGGCATCAGTTTCACTTGTACGGTTTGCTCAGCTTAAGCATATGGATGAGGTCGGGAATTGGCGCGGATATTGAATGCGAGGAGCAGAAGGCATGGACGTCGACGCACGTGCGCGGCCCGTAGGGATCGTAGTTGAGGACAGCTAAAACTGTTTGCTTCCCTGGTGCGTCTTATCGTGCTCCCTCGGTTTTCTCTTTCTAAGAATTCATCCCTGTTCCTTTTGGAAATCAGTTCCAAACCTCCGCCAGATGCGCTTCGCGAGGCCATCCTTTACTCGTCGTTGTTTCCTCGGATACTGGCACGACGACACTTTCGTAGCAAGCACGTCGCGACATCGAGCTCGAAATGGCAACGAGAACGCTACTGTGGACCAGTCTGTAGTGCTTATACGAGGCCGGAGTAGAACTCGAAGCAAAGAGATCGATCCCAAGACGCTTGACAACCACTATGTGGAGGACGCCGAGACAGGGATCTTCAGTAGTGAGATATGAATTTGACGGGATTATAAAAGTGGGTGACAGTGCTGTTGCTGTGACCCTCAAAGTCGTTTTTTCAACTGACGTGAACGTCTTAAGTCCTCAAACAACGGCTTCCGCGCTGAAGGACTTGAGACGAACTGTACACCAGGGACGTTCCATGCATGCTTCTCACCTGCGAGGAACAGTCCGATATCCAGCGCGACCAGAAACGCCACCGCTCATGACGCGGTCTTTGGGTCCAGGACCGCGGAGGTCCTCGATCAACCCTTCAGCCAGTCTTAAGATGAAGGAATTGTAGTTTCGTCTCCCGGACAAGTGACCTCCGAAAGTCTTGCGATTGAAGAGCTTGATGTCGTCGACCTCAAAATAGGATATGAGCCCACGATTGATAATTTGTTATTGGCTGTCTCGGCACTCAAGTTTCAGAGTAGAAGACCAAAGGAAGGCGCGGATCGGCCCCGGACAGTGAGTAATGATGGATGGTATGGTGGTATAATTCCACTAATTTGGGTGTCGCCATGACGTGTACGAAGAGTTTCGGGAGTTTGCACCAAGTCGGATGAAGTACAACTTAAATTGTTCAGTAAGTGGAACTTAGCATGGCTGTAGCCACCATGAATTGAGTCACAGAGACAGTGTCAGGTCAGAAAGGTGAGTCATAGAAGCCAAGTCAAAACCACAAGACCATACAAGACTATACACACATGTGTTTACATAACAGTGAGCTATTCTGATAATTCATCTGATGCCACCTGTGAATGGTGGAAAGAAAAACATAGTGCAAATTTTTACTGGTAGCCTATATAGTAAATAAGAGTCAGATATATGTAAATATCAACTTGTAATATAAATTTTATACTTACATCTGACTGAGTCTAATTCTGCTAATTTGAGGACTGGCTTATCTTAGATAGCACTTCATTCAAAAAATGCTGATCTGTGTTTTGTGCTATGTGGTTTTGTGCTTGTTTATGCAGAGCAAGGGCATTTTCAAGCAATGATTTTGCCTCTTGCATTTCTGATTTCATCATCTTTACTCTTCCTAAGCCTTGAAGGGCATTTCCTTGACCTATAAAGGAATTACTAAGCATAGCAAACTTTAAGGCCTCTTCATATGAAGCCTCAGCCTCATTTGGCTTATTTAATTCAAAATATATATCTCCAAGGCCACCATAACAATCTGCTTGCCCCACAGATTCATTAACCTGCATATATAATTTAAGGGCTTTCTGAAATGAAGCTTCAGCCTCACTTAACTTGCTTAGTTTTATATATATACAACCAAGTCCTTTATGACTTTCTGCCTGACCAACAATATAATTGTTAACTTTACTAAGTTTCAAGGCTTTTTGAAATGAGACCTCAGCATCATTTAATGCATCCTGATGTAAGTATATTACACCAATCCCACAAAGAACACTGGCATAGGGCATGCCTTTATCTTCTTTGCTGGATTTACATAGCATTTCTGCCTCCTTTAGCTTAATTATTGCCTTTTCTAAATTTTCAGCATAATAGTATAATTTTCCCCATTCAGTAAGACAATCTATTATTAATAAAGTTGAAGCATTCTTCTGTTGTAAATGTTTTATAGTTTCATCTATCAACTTATCAGAAAATTCTCCAATTTGTTGGCACAATTCCATAAAATTACATATAGCTGAAACTAGCTTGGAGTAATTTTTGAATTCTGACTTAATAAGATCAAATAGCATAGCTTTAGTGTTATTCACTTCTAGCATCAGCTCAGCATAATCATTAGCATTAGCTTCATAAGGGATAGTAGATGCTAGATTGATATAAAAATCTCTAAGAGCACCCTTATTCTTTTGAGGTATAGAGATATGATCATTGCAAAAGTTGCGAATAATTGGATGAGTCTGATACCTCTCTCCAATCATACTAATAATTCCACATTCCTGAAGTGTGCAGATACCTGATAAGATATCTATCTTAGGGAGGACTGTGATAAATCTCTCCACTTGTTTTATATGTATTCCATCTGGCAGCATACTAAGAACTCCAAGTAACTCTTTAGCAGATGGATTTGCTCTCATTCTGCTACTATTGATTGATAGCTCAATGGAGAATTCAAGATTAGTTTGCCTATTTCCTTGGCCTATATGAATAAATGCTATTTGCTTGCTATTCCACTGTTTTAACAATATCTCTGATGATGTGGCCTGAGCAAGATGTGCCAACAGGCTAACAGCAAGAGGGACATAATCCACAGCCTTTATGAGTTTCTCTGCAGACTCATCATAGTTATTTGCAATATGCTCCCAGATGCTTCTTGCAGCATCACAACCCAAAGTCATTAATGGAGGCAGATGTGGCAATGTCCACTGAGTCTGAGCAGGCCTCACAGTCCCTCTCATTGTGATCAACAGAGTGGTGTGCTGAATTTCAGCAACTCTGGATAACAGCCCCTCAACAGAGCTTCTAATGTCCCCATCCTGATCCCATGAGGACTCAAAATTATCAAAACAAATAATGCAGTCCTTTGAGTTCAATGCAGTATGAATTTGGGACCATGAGGCACCTGCAGCCCCATCAAAGACATCAAGTGTCTTTGCCAACTCAATCAAGAGAGCACCGGAAGAGGAGATTGATTCACAGGCAATGAAATATCTGGCATCCCCGAAGTGTTCTTGGACACGTTCATGGGTGAGCACGGCATTTGCGAGGGTGCTCTTTCCATAGCCACCAGGCCCGAGTATGGCAATGTGTGCAGGGCGAGAACCAAGATTTGTAAAAATCATGTGGATGATCTGAGCGAGCTCAGCATCACGTCCAAAGAATATGTGTGGCAAACGGGGTCCCCGAGGCATTGATCTACACGACGTCAGCATACGGTGCAAGCTGAGACTTTGAAGACTTACATAGCAAGATCAGAAGGACGTGAGGAGCCAGTTGGACCGCTTTGAGTGAGCTATTGAAAGCGTCAGCTGACCATTATGGGCCGATGGTGGCAGCGCTCACGATATCGGCTGTGATTACTTTGCGCCCTTGAGCGATTTGTGCGAAGCGCACATCTAGACTTAGTTGGGCCTACGAAACGGATGATGAGTTGAGCATGTGGCATGATGACGAACGGACAACGAACCTGGAAAGTTTGAAGAACATTAGAAAGCTTGCTATCGTGCTGCTTGACCTTCCGTAGCAAGTCCTTGCGCAAAAACACCTTCTTGATACTTCCGACTTCGTTATTCTCTTTGATGGCTCGTTTGATCCCATCCAGTTCACTACAGTACCGATGAGCTAGCAATCACTAATGATATTATGTGACATACGTTACAAGGGACTCAAATATTCCCCGCAGTCCCCGTGGGATATCTTTCTCTTCTATGTTGTGCTCTTCGCACATTGCACCGACTTGATCGACCAATCCTGCAATTCTCTCGATTTTGTCCATGACGACGTCCCATTCTTCTTTGTGCTGCTTTACTTCCTGTCAACGTACTGGTAAGATAAGAGCCCGGTGTGAAAGTAATGGGACACTTGCATCTCGCATGGTGAGTGCCTGGAGAAGAAGGCCGGCCACGGGGGCGATGAAGGGAATTTTGCCAGCCAGGGCACTTGCCTCCTTCAGAGCTGCGAGAGATGCCTCGATCGCGCTCATCGCAGTGTCTCCCCGTCCGCCGATCTGTCCCGATGAGGCAGGATTGAGGTGAGTCGCTAGATAGGACGGATCGATGAGTTGGGCGAAAAAAGCGGAGTACAAGAGACAGAAGTCCTCACGAGTCGGTTGATTGAGGCCAGAAGATGACGAGGGAAAGTACCAACGGCTGGGTTTTTTGAATGCAGATAGCATATTTCGATGAGTTGGTAGTTGCACTTAGTGACGTTGGTAGAACGCTAAAGCAAGGACACCCTGTGAAATTCGGGACTTTGGACGTAGCCTTGCGGCGTGTGGGAATTGTGAACGTGATTTGGGCGCTATCGTGGCGGCTGACCTGGAAGCACCGATCTACTGTATTAAAGTTATGCGCTCTCTAAATTTACTCACTCAGTTGGTGTACACGTCGAGAGGTGGTTTTCGATTCAAGTTTACATGCGAGGTTTGAGACTACTGTCCTCATAGGACCTTGAAAGTTGCGGTGCACGTCGACTATTTTGGGCCACCGTACCCTCAGTCTTAGGTGCTAAGTCCACATGCAACTATGTCTGAGATTCGCAAAGCAAGTAAAATATGAGAATGGCAATACCAGTAGGCCATACTCCTATTGCTTCGCTTCGAAGCGATGTTTCTTTGGAATAACCCCGGGAAAAGTTTATTGACGACCTGAAGCAAAGACGTCCTGTGGGAAATCGCGTAAACGTGGCTTAGCACATCCTCCTTGGCCCAGAGTACAGTACGGGACATCGGTGCATGATTTTTGATTCGAGTTTGTATGCGAGGTCTGAGACAGCTGTGTTACAGAATCCTTATAAGGGGACTAGTACATCATGAATTACGTTCGGCGTGTAATTCCATGCGACTTGAGAAAGTCAACCAGAACCGCGGAATGCTTGGCGGGATGGGCATTACGAAAGGTAGGACTATATATACCACGGACTCGGGGTTTACAAGGGAGTACGCGGTAGTAATATAGGGTGCCCAATGTAGGGTCACCCTATATTACTACTGCGTAACAGAGCCGTATGTCAAAGTTGGGTGTCAAACAAAAGTTTCATGTTTTTAGCATAGATCTCGGTTTCGCCACTCGCCGCTGTAATCGAGGTTACTAGGTGACATATAATGAACTAAAAGACCTCTTAGCGAGCTGGATCAACACAGAAGCACGAGAAAAGCTTACAAATGTCCACAGACGCTCACTTTGACGATACTCGAGACGGTGTTTCATACTACGCCCACAATAGGGCAAGGGAAGGACGACTTGGCAGACCGGTCGCTAGAGAATTATGAGAAGCTAGGAGTAGCTGCATCGCGCACAAGTGAGAGAAAAAAGTGGACCGCCCGCCCACCCACTATGATACTTACCATTTCGATTGTCAAACCTATGGGTCAATTCGAATACGAAAGAAGAGGAAAAATTTGGGTGACCGCCCGCCCGCCCACTCATACGTACCAGGGAAGATAGCGACGCCAAAGGCGTCAGAATGTATACAGTTCGAATGTATACGTACCTTTTTGTCCCACCCACCATCCCGCACTTACCCCATCACCGTGTCAACTCGACTGAGTCGAGTTGAGCACTAGGCGAAAACTCTTAAGAGAGGTAAGATCACACAATCGGACAGGAACACTCAGAATCGCGATGCGACAGCCAAAATGACACGCTCAGAACCTTATGACTCTCAGAACTCACGTGAAGGTGCTGCGTTTCCGCGCACAACTTCGACCAAAGCAACCCAAAGGCATAGAAGCTCTCAGACTGAGAACAGCCATCACGCAGAGAAACTCAGAGGAACTCGCAGCAAAGACGCGCATGTCGGCGAAGGTGCAAACAGGGGTGCACAACTTCCGCGCGAGAAGGCTCAGACGGTCAAACTCAGTGTCAGGTGCCGATAGCCGTCGGAGACTTGACGTTGGTGGCACGAGCAGACAAGGGACTTCACACGTCGAATCACACCCAGGAGTGTTCAGTGCCGAGTACGCTTGCCGTGACTGAGACTTGGCCGGGTATTGAGGCGTTGACAGAGTTGTTTCGAACAGTTGCTGGGAGTTCCCAATCCGGTTTCAGCAGGCAGAGGTGAACCGCAGCTAGCACCAAGAACGCGAGACGGTTGAGTGCGTTGGTCGATGCCGATTTTTTGAAGTTCGGTGCGTTTGATTTTGATACGCGTCGGCGGGGCCATCGAGATTGTTTCGTTAAGTGAAGATGGTGGAACAGAGTCGCAGAGATTCCCAAGACTGAGTAGAAGAGGCGCCGCCTGGCTTGCGAGAACCAGTGCTCGATCCAGGCAGGAAGGGATAGAGCATATACCAGCGCCATTATCGACAAGCACAGTCTCCACGAGCCCAAGGAGGTGCGTGACCCAAGTCATAAGCAGTCTAGCATCCAGCGAGGCAAAGGAGGCAGAGGCGATGAGTGAAATGTGCCCCATCAAACGAGTCTTTATATACTCACCGAGCGGTTACCCCTTGGGTTTTGCGGTTGCTTTGATCGAAAGGCCTAGGCACTTTGGCGTTGCACAGCCGCACAATGGTCAAGGCACCGGTGTAGGGTGTAGCCGAGGCCTTCGTTCAAACCGTCAATGGTCGGTCCTATTATGAGCCGTGTGCCACATCACGTGACGAGATTGTGTCTACTTACTACCACGATTTAGAGTGGTGGAGGTTCAGCATCTTGGCTCGCTTGGGACATCGAAGGGGCTAGACCATTCCTGGACGCCGCAGGGAAAAGTGTGGAGCAAGATCTGAGGCCACTGTGGTAGGCGACGAACTGGGACGGGGCACCTGAAAGAAAGAATGACGTTCATGAAAGGCATAGATCTAGATGAGGTCCACCCACCCATTGATCGGAGCCTGAGGGCCGAGGGCGAGAAGGAAAGGCACCTGCGACGGCGAGAGGGGATCATATCCGGGGTCGTGTAGGAACCGCCCGTGGCAAAGGTCCGTGAGTGACGAGTACGTTGAGGACAGTCACAGCGCAAAGCTACTGCTAGTGTATGAGAGGCTGAGAGACAGAGGCGTACCCTCACATGGCTCATGGGGGATGAAGAGCGAAGGGATGATAGTTCGAGTAGGCTGGAATCGCATGTCGCTTTATAGCTCTGGTCCCACATGTGCCTGTCAGCCGCCGTGGTGCCCGATTCCCGATGGTATGCATCCATCGCTGGTGTCCCAACGATGGATGCCAGACGCACTCGACGATCAAGAGCCCCCATGGCCACCTTTCATGGGCTGTCCCGGATTTCGAGCCTCAAGATTAATGTTGAAGACTAAGTGTTTTTCTACGGGTTGAACAGTTAAGCGATCACGAGTGAACAAGTAAGGGCCCCTGCAGGTGGCGTCTTCTAGTTCGTTTATCCTTCGTTCCATGGCACCCTCATGAATACTATTGAGATGCTATGCAATAGTGTATAAGCATACGGAAAGACAGCGATGACGTGATTAGTAGTCTAGAAGATTACCCCCTTCCCCGAGGAATCCATGTCTATAGGCGGAACGCATCCATAACCGAAGTCAGGCGTGGCTCGTATCTGGGACTACCGTCTCCCACGCTGATCGTGTTGCTGCGCGAACGCGCATGCTAATGCCAGTAAAGTTATCCAAGGCGGGGCGGACGTCGAGGGAGAAGACGGGCGACCCGTCCGGAAGGGGCGGCGCGCCGTAATAGTCGATAACATATCGGACTTCTTCCCCGGTTGAAGGACGCCGGACAATCCAGTCATGGCGGTCAAATGGAGGTTCGTTACTGGTAGAGGCGAGACATATCAGCATTATCCGTCACTCAGCGTCGATTCAACCGCAACATACTTGAAGCGCTCTGGCAACAGCCAACCTGCGAACAGGAAGAACCTCGCCTTTGGCGAGAGTTCACCTGGACGCCCCTTGAAGCGCACGAGTTGCAGCCTCTCGTCCCTGCCAAATACGCAGACATATCAGAAACACAACACATCCCCATCTAGTCGAACGAAGGGAAAAAAACGCACTTGTTGACCTGCGATTCCCACTTCTGCACCTCGTCCCATGCCTTCTCGTTCAAAAAGTTATGGATCTGCACCATAGTCTCGATCTCGTTTTCCGGAGTCTCCAACCCCTTGCGGGTCAATGCGTTGTAGAACTGTTGCGGGGATGGATACTCCCAGGTGCCCGCGGCATCGCGGGGGATCGAAGACGATGTGCGCTCCGTAGGAAGATCGATCGTCTGCGAGAGCGCGCGTTCCTGCGTAAGGATGGGGAGGTGATTGCGCGGATCGAGCTTTTCGTGTTGCACGGGGCACTGTGCAGGTGGTACGGCTGATGACGAACTCGACGGGGATGCGTGATCGACGGGACAGCTGGCAGCAGGACGCGAGGATTGCGCGCATTTTGCTTGTGAGGTGAGATCCACAGGACAGGAAGAAGAAGCTTGCCGGTGGTTTGCAACCGGGGAATGGTCCACCGAACATTTCGGGGACGACGATGAGGTGGCAGAGTGGTGTGTAGAGGTAGTCTGGCCCATTCTCTAAAAGGAGGACACGTTTGGCTGTCTAGCGTGGCGAGCGCAGGGTTTAGTGTTGAGCGCGGACCCTTGAAGTTTTTTCTAACTCGAGGATGGGATATAGGTGCAACGAACTCCGGCATTTGCAAATAGTCCGAACTGGACCACGTGATGCAGATCATGATGCAGTTGCCAGTTGCCTTAGCGTCGAGGGGAGAGACTGGGGAGAGGCCTCGAAAAAGAATACAGTGGAGTAAAATAGGATAATCTTCTGTGATCTATTCTCCCGCCCCGTTCAACAACCTAGGAATAATTCGCAAGCTGTTGGGGATAAGATTACCCATTTGCACCAGCGTATCGTATCATTTGACATAATATCGTTCACCGGGGCTAATGCCATGCCACCTTGAATGCCATAGTACATGGACTCGGAGGCAGTAAATTGACCCGCAGGCCACGCAAACGACTTCCATCGCCATAAAACTCTGCAAAGCGGACTGAGGGGGATATCTCGCATACGGAAACTACCATTTCGGGTGTCACCCCAATTTTCGATACCGTAAACGTCTGACCCTTACCGCCAACGCGACGCCACACTAGTACTGTCGTACGTTGCGTCCCCCCACACTCCCCCCCACCTCCTTCATTATCCTTTTTTGTGGAGAGTGAAGACAATAAAATAAGAGTGTCAATACACCAAGGAGTCGATAGTTGCGCCTCACGCAAATATGGACTCCCTGGTGTCATTGGTCGTCTCACCCTCCGGTACTGTGTTTCTTGTGTGGCACTGACCTTGCGCCCAACGAATGTGACCCTTGGATGAAACGTTGTTCTAATGTATCCGCATGCTCATCCATCATGTCTTCTAGATCGCAATCGAGTCCACACCCAAAATGTCATATCGTTCTCATCTCATGTTGATTTCCCAGAGACCCCTGATACTAGGATTGAACAAAAGAGAGACGGACCACCGTGACCGACCACTGCTCGCTTCTATCCTTTTCGAGTCCGGGTATCATGCGCCAATGTTCAGTGCTGGCCAGTGCTGTACCTGAACAAGCTCCGAGTCGGTGTCATGTAGATTTTCACGCGAGGGGAACATAACGCACTGGCAGACTCTTCGGCTAACACAGACCCCGGATGATGAGGCCAACCATCATGGATCATGGATCATGGCACGTGGACCGCCCAGTCATACAGTACATCATGACGATGCTTGATACTTATAGTAAAGACCTCGGCGAGCTTACCCCTTCTTCGCGATCACTTGCTCACCTTATCCTTATATGCAGTTATGAAGATCCCCCATATTTCTTCTTCGTTCATCCTTTTTTCCGACTCTCTTGAGGTGGTTTTTCCAGAGTCCCTTGCTTCGTTTGCCTTGATCCGGCTTTCCGCCGCACTCTCGGCCATCGGGATCATGCGCGGCCATCATAGCTACAGTATATACGTATATACGGCAATCGCCTTTACTCCAATGGATGTGGAGATGCCCGGTTCTCTCTTCATAATGATTGCATCGCACTGCGTGTCCGCGTTTCATCGGTATCCAGTTCGCGTCGTGATGCCCGTCATGTGCTTCCTGACACGTCCGTTCAACGCGACGTTGTATCGCCGCGGAATAGTACTGCTGTAGTACTGTAACAGGTGCCATCAGAAGCGAATCCCGCCTCCCCTGACAGCTCAAAAAAAAGGTTACCAGTAGGCGTCTTGCCATATTATACTCGAAAGAAGGCAAATCAATCCCACCGCTGTTGCCGCCGAAACCGCATGGTTTCGCCGCTCAAATCACAAAACTTTGGCCCAAAGTTGGTGCGAAGGGCGCAAATTACAATCACCCACGTAAATGGAGGCATGAATTTTTGATTCCTTCTTTGCTTGACGTCATCGGCGCTATCAAAAGCTGAGCGCTGAGTACTACATGTACTGTACCACTGAGAGCGCAAAGCGAGCCAAAAAAAAAACGCGACGCTTGTGCATACAGTAACGTGCGTGGGAATTACAATCATCGCCATGGGACCAGACAACCCGGCCTAAGGCCGCCCCACGGGGGGTCTCGAGCATAAATTTAGCCTTCCCGCGGCCAGTCGGTCGTACAGATTACCCGGTCCACGTCACCTCCAAATCGATTCGGCTCCGTCGTGGTGCTGTGGTGTGGTGTGCTGAAAATTTGAGGGACTCGACTCGAACGGGTCCTATTAGGCCGTGTAAAGACAAAAGACGCCCTTTGGACGGGCGGAAACCGGAAAAACGGGTGGTTAACGGTGGATTGATAACCCTCCATTCAAAGGCCATTCCGGTTAACGGTCAAAATAACCCTTCAGTAATTTTGACCAAACAATGGCCAAACAAAAATAAAAAGGGCATTTTTTTAAAATATGATTTTCGGCCATTTGGGACATCAATTTAAAGGGTTATACCTCACCTGCTGGGTGATTTTTGGCTCCTAGGAACTTCTTAGTGGCTGGAATAATTAGCGGTGGGTCAAGTGGTGTGCCATAGGGCCGAAGCCTCGGAGGTACAAAATGGTGGTTCGTATGAATCCTGGTCACGCTACACACGATCGCACCGCACCAATGCTCTCCGCTTCGCCCAGTTCGATGCTGTAGCCGGTACCAGTATATCCGGATCGGGGCTGACCCTCGAACGAGATAAACGAGCAGGCACATTGTTGGGTGGGACTCGTGACGTCTGAAACCCATGTGGTCGGACTGGGCTCCAGTGAAAACATGTGTAAGCGCGCTTCCTCCTCCCAATCTTGTTGCGAAACGAATAACACAGCAACTGGTAGTTGAAGACTCGAAGCAGAGTGTAAGGATGCGTCCATTTCTTTCCATGGTTATATCCCCAATAAAACATGCACCCGACGTGACACGAATATTAAATTTAGCGAAATTTGAATTTAATTACCGTATAATAATGTAGCGTGACCTGATTTTAGCCGCGGTCACCAGACAATACAGTATTGACAGGAATAAGCGCCGTCCATACACCAAACACTCAAGTGGCACACGCAATTCAATGTAGCACGCGGACCCCGTGTACCCATCGCGAGGGGTGGCGCAATAAGACTGACTTACTGTGACAGTCGATAGACGTGTTCGTGTTTCAAGCCCATGCTTCTCTTCCCGCGTCGAGGCATCCGATCCAAGCAGCCAACAAACCTGTCTTACGGATCAGAGGTTGTAAGGGCCGTCAGGTTGGTCGGAATCAATACCCTGCTAAAACTTATGTCCGGTTGGGACCTGAAAAGAAAACATGGTCTGAAGCGAAAGTTTCGCGGGTTTGGGATTCACCTTGTGGATCTGTGGAGCCTATTAGGAACACTTTTCCGCTTCCGAGCTCCCGTGGGCCTGAAGTTCAAGTTTCAGGCAAATTCAACCTGACAGTCTTCTGACAGTCTACAAGAACGCTTGGACGCCTTGACGACGGCGAAAAGATACCGTTTCTTATTTCTGGTGAGCAGGCCGTGGGACGACCCTGTGCATTACCCGTGATCACATCTTGGAGGAGCTCCCTGGCATATGTGCATAGCAAATCGAACCATAAGTGCCAGTGGGAATAGAAAGTCCATCAAGGTGACTAGTGACCATCACAGAAAGGAAGGTAAGGGCGACAGGCAGGGCTGTATAGGTAGAAAAGCAGGCCAAGAACAATCAACCCAGGGGTGACGGGAAAGTGGATCAAGTATCAGAGATCAGAGGAAGGCAGTATGGTCCTAAAGGATGGCTCCGAGCCGCACAGTACCGTAAGAATACCTGTCTGGAACCAGAACTTGCAGTGAAGAACGTCTGAAGCCTGCATGACCCGATGTGTCACAAGACGAACAGTGCCTAAGTTACTCGATTCCTTCCGCAAGATGGGATGTGGGCTTAATGCTTCTACAAGTTGATCAAAGCGGCCAGGGGTTCCGAATGCTTCCATTCATGAAGAAGCAGAGAGAGCTGCTCCCCTGACTTCATGATTTACCTTCGCTCTTCTCCATACTGTTTTTCATATATTGCAGTCAGAGCCTCAAGGAGTGTGTGAGATAGGGGTGAGATGTCGTCACCTTCATCCGAGGCATTCATATCAAGTCCCATGTTGTAATAGTTGTAAAGAATGACTTCTGCCTCAGCAATGGGCTGAGCAAGGAAAGCTTGATGCAATGCGTCTGTAGCTTGTTGCCTCTCTGTCTTGCAAAGACACGCGAGGATTGTGGCTCAACCACCAGCTGGACAACAATTCGTATATTATCACTGCTGATCTGTTTCAGTCTGTCTCCGCCAAGTTACCACCTACTGAGTTCATGAGCAGGGGTGTCAAGACTAACTCTGATTCTGGAGGAAAAAAGGGTCGAACTCAAAATTGAACTCAGCCCCGAAATCAGCCCCGAAATCGCCCCGAACGCGCAATCGAACGCAGGTCTGCATTCCCCTATTTGGACAGCGTAAAGTGCTACCAAAGCTGCCGTGTAACGCATCGCACGAATGATCAGATGAGTCCTTCCTGCCGCTATGGGAGTCATCCCGCCATAGGATAGGACAAATCCGGAGGGGTGGTTTAGTTTCCCCACAAACAAGTGCACAAAGGGTTCGGTTACGGACTATCTCATCAGCGCGCGAGACGTACGGCATCACGGAACGCATATTAGAAGTCTTCTTTCAATTTTCTTTTGGTCTTCTGACCGCCAATGTAAGTGATGAGGGGCCATCTCTATGGGGGAAAAGATTGTTAATACGCATGGGGCGTATTCCGAGCTGAAAAAACTCTCATCGTGCGATCATGCATCGATCATGAACAGTGAAGAAAAGTGAGAGCTCACGTGTCTGAGCAAGGAGGGCGCTATGCCCTGCTACTTGATCGCTTGAAAAGGAGGAAATATAAAAAAGTTTATCAAGTCGGAAGCGACTGAACATCAGGTGACCCATAGGGGTGTATCTAGCCCATATACCCGGAGGTGCAGATGGGTCCACCAAGAAATGCGGGGGTTGCATGATCATGATCTGGATGAATATTGGGAGTACTACAGTGGAGCGGGGTATCTGGGGTCCCGATGATCTGAGATCTGAATGAGAGTGTTGCATGTGGAACAAAAATGGTTTTTCGACTTCCACTTCCAATCCGACCGTCCGGACTGCCCTCTTACTCTCCCCCTCACCGATTCGCATAAATAGCCAACTTCTCGTCATGTTTCCCTTGCTCTCAACGGTCTTTCTTGCACCGCTACCCCCCCATCCTCACCCCGTACGTGTCTTTGACCCAGTAATACGTGCATCATGCCAGGCGGTCCAATCGCTGCAGGAGGGGGCATCGGGGCTAACGCCCCTAAGAGCAAACTAGCTGGTATTCTTATGGTGCGTCCTTTCTACTCTGCCCTTCTCTCTCCCTCTCTCATCCCCTTGTTTTTTTTTTGTTTCAACAAAGACCGCCTTTGCTGCGTTTGGTGGTATTCTCTTCGGTTATGATACCGGTACCATCTCCGGTCTTCAGCAGATGCCAGACTGGCTTCGTACCTTTGGTCACCCCGTTCCCGTCTCTTCTACCTTCCCTGATGGGTATGGTATCTCGTCCTCTCAGAGGTCTCTCATAGTGTCGATTCTCTCCGCTGGCACATTCTTTGGTCCGTCTAATCCCCTCACTTCTCGGGCTTCCTCTAATTCATTTATCTAGGCGCCCTACTTGCCGCCGCCTTCGCTGATACTCTTGGCCGCAAATGGGGTATCATTACCTCATGCCTCGTCTTCTCCGTCGGTGTCGCTCTCCAGACCGCTGCGACAACCATTCCCCTCTTCGTCGTCGGTCGAGTTTTCGCCGGTCTTGGCGTGGGTTTGGTCTCTACTATGGTCCCAATGTATCAGTCCGAGTGCTCCCCCAAATGGATCCGTGGAGCCATCGTCGGTCTTTACCAATGGGCTATCACCATTGGTCTCCTCCTCTCCAGCATTTTCAACAATGCTACCAAGAACCGACCGAACCACTCGTCGTATCAGATTCCCATTGCGATCCAGTTTATCTGGGCTATAATTCTCGCCGGTGGCATGGCATTCCTTCCTGAGGTGCGCTCTTTGGTGTCTGATCTCTCTTGCGTCGCTTGAGTTTGACACTTGTTATCCCAGTCCCCTCGTTGGCTGATCAAGAAACATCGTGATGCCGATGCCGCTCAGTCACTTTCACGCCTTACTACACTCCCAATTGATGATCCTGAGGTTCTTTCCGAGCTCGATGAGATTCGTCTCAATTTGAAGCACGAGGAGGAACTCGGCTCAGGTTCCTATCTTGACTGCTTCCGAGCGTCGGATAGTCGCCTCCGTTTCCGTGTTCTCTCCGGTATCTTCCTCCAGGCCTTCCAGCAGCTTACTGGCATCAATTTCATATTCTATTTTGGCACGACCTTCTTCACGAATGCCGGGATCCACAACCCCTTCCTTATCTCTATCGCCACTTCCACTGTCAATGTTGGTATGACCCTTCCCGGCATTTGGGGCGTAGAGCGATTCGGTCGCCGACGCCTACTTATTGTTGGTGCCATTGGCATGTGTATCTGCGAGTACCTCGTTGCCATCATTGGTTCGGCCACGAAACAGACCAACCAGTCTGCCCAGTCTGCGGAGGTCGCTCTTGTTTGCTTCTACATCTCTTTCTTCGCCGCCACATGGGGACCAATCGCATGGGTTATCACTGGCGAGATATTCCCCCTCAAAATCCGTGCCAAGGCAATGTCTCTCTCAACCGCGTCCAACTGGCTTTGGAACTGGGCCATCGCTTATGCCAGTGAGTCCCTTCTCTTTCGCCAGCTTTGCGTAACACATTCTTATCCAATTTGGCAGCACCCTACTTGGTCGACTCTGGCGCCGGAAATGCGGACCTCGGCACCAAAGTGTTTTACATTTGGGGCACGACGTGTTTCATGTGCATCATTTTCGCGTACTTCTGCATTCCCGAGACAAAGGGTCTCTCTCTTGAGCAGATCGACCTGCTTTACCAGAATGTGCTTCCTGTCAACTCGGTCTCGTACCGCAAGCGACTTCTGGTTGAGGGTACCGAGCTCAGGGAAGCAGGGGGTCCCGCTGCTGTCACCAAGGATGATGACATTGTATCAAACGAGAAAGTTTGAACTAAGCCAGCGTAATTATCCTTTTTAACTTGTGAGCCGCATTACGTATTTACTGTTTACTACGACCCGTACAAATTCTCGTGCTGATGCCGACACCTGGGGAATGGATGTTTATCCTTGTTTGGAAGCGTTGGCGAAAACAAATGGCGACTTGTTACATGACTCTGTATTAACTTTTTTTTTTTAATGCACGTCCTCGATTCGACTCTTCATGTTCTACCGATGACCTGATGGCCCTTAGAGACCCCGCCACCCTCCGAGATCTTTTCTCTTTCAACAGGCGCGCGAGCGGTCCAGTGACGTTTGTGAGTTACACCTTCAAAGATCGAAACGGGGAAACGGACTCTAGGGACATGTGACAAATTGCAAAAGCCATCTGGCCTGCTAACATATAGAGTCACAGCGCCGGTGCAACCGCACTTGGGAGCGTATTGTACCACTGGTGTACCACATGCAATGGCTCTCTTGCCCTGAACCTGTGACACTTCTGGAACACCAGCGACGGGAGATATAGTAGTTGATATTCCATGAGATGAGCGATCTCCGCCGGGTTTGCCATACCGTTATCGAGGGCCCATCATCATCCGCAGCTCATCACCTCTCCGAAGTTCTTCCTCCTCTTGAACAAACTCGTCAGTTTTTTTTGTTAGTCCCTCCGTTTTCTGTCGTTTTAATCTTTGATGCAAATTTGATGTTCGGATCCCGGTACGAGTAGAGCACATGAATCACGGATATACTGTTTATACTGTTCAAAATACAACCCCCCCTCCCCCCCTTCATCCCAAACGCCACCTTCATTGACCCCGGCGCCGTGGTTTCGGATCACTCGTTGTAATGAGTTGCCAACTCTTTACTGTACCCCACAATTAACGAAAGCGAAAGAATGAAAAAGGTTCGCGCGTACACGTAGGGATGAACTTAGTAGTATTGCTATCTTATTCCACTTCGGCGATCTCGGGCACTTCTCGGGCGTCGTACAGCTTCTGTGTTCAATCGATGGGTTGACACGCTAGTACGTCTATCTATTTTTCTCCCCTCTTTTCACGAAAGTTGAGCGGCGATACCGCTTCAACCATACGTGTTTGAATAAAGTCTGTCAGTCAGTCCCTTTTGGGAAAAGGAGGGCACACGGTCATGTGCACTTGGTGGCTCATGACGAATGAAAATGGGGCTTGATTCCACTGCAATGTCAGTACGCACACATACGCTCCGAGTAATCACTCGTACCCTGCATGTGGTTTGGGTGTGTTATACCCTGTGGTGCCATAACGGTTCGTTCTTCCATTCTTCGGTGAACGTGAAAGGGCTAGGGAAAGGGTTGGTTGGAGGCCTGGGGCATACGTCACGACTCCGCATCGCACCAGCGTGCGTAGTCAACCCAATAACAGGTTCGTCCACATATTATATTAGAATTGAGATACATGTCCGTTCGGCCATTAACATACGCCCTTGGGCCGTTACAAAGTAGGAGCAGAAACTACCCCAGCAGAACGAAAGGGGGGCACGAATAGTAAGACTACAGCCGACTCTATGGCCGACCCACTTGGGATGGATGCGCCATGCACCTACTACAAAGAGTATATGAACACAATACAAAAGACGGTTGGGCGCGGGAGCTCGTTAGAAATCCCTGCTGGGCAAGACAAGTTTCCCCACGTCGTTCCAAAATGCCTTCCACCCGGGGCCCAACTTGTGCGCGACGACCTTCATGCCGAGCAACCTCAACCAGGGCAGGTCATCTTCGTCGGACCAGTTGATCCGCACGCTCCTGTAATCCCCAGACACGAGAAGCGCGTCCTGCGATTCTTCTTCCTGTTGTGATTGGGCCTGGCCCTGGCCCTTGTCGCTGCTGCCATTGCGCCGGCGCTTCCTGCCCTCGACGAGTTCATCGCGGACGAAATATACTCGCTCCTCTGGGATGTCTAAGAGCGGCGACGTGCATGCGCCGAGAGCGGGCGAGAACGTGATGCGGTCGCTGCTGGCGCGAATGATGATTTCCCCCCGGAAGGCGCGCGGAAGCGATATGGCGACGTCTCCCGAGTTGGCGCATACTTCGATGTCGAGATTCGGACGCATGGCGCTCTTCCCGTCGGGGCTATGCTGTTTTTTTTCGTGCGTTACACGTTTTTAATTCCTTTTCCGCACTCACGGTATTTGAAAAGAAAAGAGAGGCAGACGCACCACTTTTGCTCGAACTGAACCAGACTGATTCAAGAAAGTTAAGGAAGCTCTCTTCGATTTGCCGCTCTCGTCGTGAATGACCCATACTTCGGCGTCGATGTGTCCCTTCGACGTTTGGAGGAGCAGGTTGTGGTTGTGATGGGAAATCAAGACCCCGTCAGCCGCAGATCGTAGCAGCGGGGGCACGGTGAGGTCGATGGCATATTTCCCCTCGATGGAGGTATCCGTCTTGGAAACACGTAAGTAATTCGTGGGGGCGACACCGCGTTGCCTGAGTTCGGCAAGTAGAGACGCTAAACCCTAGAAACCCACAGACGGAAGTTAACTCGAGAGATCCTTCTCTCGCTTCGGTACTGAAAATTTTGGATTTTACGTTCGTTGAATAGTACGTACCCCATCAACGTAGGTCTCGGGTTGCGGTTCGGCAGGCCTAGTACTATTGACATCCAGCGATTGCGGTTTGGGGTTTGGTCCGTTCAATTCTTGGCTCGGAGCCGACATGGTTGTTGGGAGTTTATCCGAGCGATGAAAGAGCATGCGAGTCGTGCGTGTGTTTATAAATAAAAAGGGATCCAGGTACAACGGAAACGCAATCCGAACCAGTCCGTAAACGTGGAAGGGCGCTTATTTATGACAACTATGGATCGCATAGTCAGTTCCGGAGGCAGACCGGTTGGGGACAGGGCATTTCTTCATTCCTGGGAGAAATACGTCCAAGGCCACATTTATCATCTACACCAATCGGTGCGGTGGTAAGCGTCACGGTAATCATGACATGAATTGAATAGTGAAACGAAGCAGAGATGCTTGATCACGTGAGCCCTGTGAATTGCCTTCATCGCGGCGCTAATCAAATACTCCAGTACGTTGATAACTTTGAAAGAATGCATACAATTTTTTTTCTTATTTTTCCCGCAAACGACAAGTTGCCTGAAAAAGGCAGTAATGACCTTGCCAATTTCTCAGTCCCCCGGTGAGAGGAGGAATCGCTAATGGAGACGTGGTTGAGCGCCAAACATGGGATCGTAACCAGTCGGAGAGAAAGATAACACAAGGATTCGGGAAGCGTCACGCATGAGGTCAACAAATGTTCAACGTTGAACGTTCAACACTCAAGCTGGCACCCCTAAAGTAGTCATTCCTTCTAGTTTATAATGGGTTATGTAGCCCGTGAAAAATAGAGACATTTTTTCTACTCTTGTACAAACAAAATTAACGTCCTTGCGATCACCCGGACGTCCTTTCTTTCAGTTATCCCCAAGTCCCCGAGTAGTCTCCGCACAAACTGTGCCCTGAGCTGAACCACTCTAATTAGCATTATGTCAGCATCACCGGCACTTCCCGACGGCCCGCCCAGTAGTTTTGTGAGGGCGACGTGAAGTGCTGTGACGAACCAACTCGAGCCAGACTCTCATTTGGGCCTATTACAGGAACATGATAAAGATGGTAAGCGGAACGTGTAGATCAACTCAAACTGATTGTTTACGAGTTCACAAGATAAGTCAGGTGGTAGGTACGGACAATAGAATATGATCGGGAGCTCTAAGTATGTCTAACTGCTAAGCGTTAAAAACCTCCCTGTGCCTTTCCAAAAGGCCTCCCACATGCCAGGCATGACCTCTTCGTCGACAAAGCTGATCTGTACTTTGGTATGCCGCCCGGTGATGAAAAGCTTGTCCAGTTGTTCTTCGACGACGCCCCGTTCGTCCCGTTTGCTACCCAGGGGCTTCCATGCGTGCGGTTGGTCGCCGACAAAGTATGTCCGGTTGCCGGAGATGTCTGAAAGCAACACGCTACCCTCTTTGAGCACAGGAGAGAATGCGATATGTTCGTGATGGGTGAGGATGTTGATTGGCCCATGGAAGCAACGGGGAAGCGAGACGGAGATATCCCCCTTTTCGGCACACAGTCGTAAGTCGAAAGTTGGACGTGTACGTCTCACTCCGAAAAGGAAAGAAGGGTCGTACTGTTGCGCATTCTTAAATTGAGAGGTGGAGATTCGAATGGAAGGAAACGTACCACTTTCGCGTGGACAGAGCCGTTGTCGCTGCGCATGTCCATCGAGATTCGCTTGGACTCCCCACTGACGTCATAGATAACCCATATCTCGGCAATTATGGGTCCTTTTGAGGTGTAGAGGTTGAGGTTTTTGGGTTCACTGGCCCGGGACGAAGCGAGGCTAGGAACAAGCGATGGGATTGGTGGCATGGAAGGGTCGATGACAAACTGCCCTTCCACTGCAACACCCTCCTTGCGTATCTGGACATAGTTTGTGCGCGGAGGGGTGATGCCTCCGGTTAGCAGTGATATCGGCTCCTAGAATTTTAGGACGTAGGTTAGGAAGGATTTGAATCCGCTTCTTTGACGTTCAAGATGCTATCGCATCATGTCTGACTATGATGGACACACCGAGCTGTGCTTTGGAATGACGACCCATTCCTCCTTGGACTGGACCTCGCTAGGGTCAAACATCCTTCTGATGGTCGTCGAGTTAGAAGAGGCTGGTGAAAAGAAGAATGCGGGACGACAGGTGCATCTGGATAATGAACTGGCTGTAATGCGATCAAAGCCTGAGGATCGGGATATTCGGTCATGTAAGCATAACTCTTTTGAGTAGCCAATGGCCCGACGTGTGGCACTAGGACGTTACGTAGAGGTGATAGCTGAGGGTAAAGCCTGAGTACGGAACCAATTAGCCGAATCGAATCAGCCGTGTCCCTGGCATTTCCTAAACGCACTTCCGCACTTCCTGACTGACATCGCGCGAAAGAAAAACGCCTTTCCGCATTTTTTGTGTAAATGCCTGCAAGAGCGCGGGGTTTCGCCTCCCTCTCTCATTGTCGTGGTCACTCCACGTCCCACCACCGTGAGGTCGATCGCCGACAAAATATACCCGGACGCCCGGAACATCCGAGAGCAGTGCGGTACATTATTTGAGCGCGGGAGAGAAGGCGGCCCTTTTGTCGCGGGTGCGGATGATGATATGCCTGCAATGAAGAGGGGAAATAATGAAGAGAGACAGATATAAACTGAAAATTTCCGGCAAGTAGCTCCCCGCATCAGGGGCTCGCACAGCAAAAGTATCACATCCACAACAGAACGTTGGTGATGATTTGGAATGGGCTATCAAAGAGAAGAGCATATTACATGGGCCTACATTAACTTCTCTCGCCTGTACTACGGGCGGTGCCACATCTCGCCGAGTGTTGTCATCTAGGTAGTGTTAAGATACTTTGGGAAGTGGTAATACCTAATTGATTACGATACTCTCCGCGATACGATTACTATATCACGTTGAGTTTACTCTTGGTCTATGTGGGTCTGATGAATGAAGCAATCGGTCTTGGGTCCAATGAGAACGTACAGTCCTCACTTGTGGCCAATGCCAAGTTTCTAGTATACGGATTAATGACGACGTCCCCTGGGTAATCTGCGTTAGTCTGGTGAATCAAGCAAATGGCCTTAGATTCAAGCAGAACGTACCCTTCTCATCCGAGCGTCGATTCATTTGAGCAATAATGCTCGCCGGGCCACCTGCTTGATCTGATAGGTAAAGCAACCTGCCTGAGATTAAAGTATAACATACCGTCGCTGCGAGGGGCTCCGCTATGCAGATTTATTTCACTGGTGCGTCCCTCTACGTTGGTCTGATGAACGAAGTGAATGGCCTGGCCCAGAGACCTCTTACTTTAAGGCTCCCGGCCTTTCCGCCGAAGGTGTCCGCATCACTTACGATCGTGCCAGAAAATGCTAGAGATAGATCAATCAGGGCACATCAAAAGATGGCCTGATGAGACCGAAGGGGTTGCCACCGCTCATGATGAGGTGTTGTACAGTAGCTCAGTGCAGAAGGCGAAGCAGGGTGCGGGCTCGAATCCGAGTCACTGTGAGAGCGGCTCGAAAGAGTGGGCGAAACACTCACTGTGAGAATGCACGGGGCCGGGCGAGGTCAGCCTCCCAGTGCCTCCTTTCTCGGGTTCAAAACGGAGACGGATGATAACCGCTCTGGATGGTGGCAGTGGCGTGGGCAGATATGCGTCGATAGGGCACTTTGGCCAAAGGTGCCTGCTCGTCGTTGATGGCGCGGCGCTGGACTGACTGGAATCTTGTGGGTCACAAGCATGTTTGTGGCGGACAACGTGGCCCGCGGCATTCGGCTTGTAACCATCACCTCTGACACGCAAATAAGCTTAAGCTTTCCTCTCGATATCCCCAAATACAAGGCCCCTCAAACGGTCATGGTTGCCTTGCGACCGACGGATGCCTCCCACAAGTTACGCAATGCCACGGCGACTTCTGAAGACTCCTCTATTCCTGCCCATGCCCCATTACTGTGACCGAGGTGGTGCTTTCCTTTCCCTTTCGTATGCTCTGCTGTCACGACACTCCTGCATATTAGTAAGTCACGAAGTCGGTAACTGGTGATGTCTGACCTCGTACAGAATAGCTCGTGAGTTCCTGAGTCTGGGACGTCCTCTCGAACCCATTCTTGCTAGTACTAGTAATCTACATCTCGTAGACCTTACACTCTGCAGTTTTGCGAGGCGAATTGAAGGCTCTGTGCCAGTGACGACGCAGCCAAGATAGACATTGATCCTAGACTGGAATAGCAAGGATGGAAAGTAGGAGAGTGATTTACAGAGCAGTAACTGCTGCAGGAAAGTGCAGGACCGATATCAACTGCAGAGGTCCAAGCTAGTAGGTACCGCGTAACCGAGATTCTTCTTGTGAGTTCCCGAATCCTTCCCACAGATAGTTTCTTTGTTATATCTCAGCTAAGGACGAAGACGGTACAGCGTACTTACATCACAGTGACTACCCAATGAACGAGACAGAAAGTTATCGTCAAGGATGATATGGAGGTATCGTCAGAGTATTCTGCCGCTCTTAAAGAATTTGTCTGCGCCACTGAAGAAAGACATGAGAGGGTCAAGCCCCGCCCTGGGTGCCTCCTGTTCGCCGTCCCAATTGAGCCGCACGCTCGAATACCTCCCGCCAATCGAAAGTTCGTCTAGAGGTCCGTCCTGCGAAGTTTCGCCTCCGTCATTCTCGTTGTTGAAGCGACTCCGCGTCCCACCACCGCGCGGTCGATCGCCGACAAAGTATACCCGGACGCCCGGAACATCCGAAAGCAGTGCGGTACATTCTTTGAGCGCAGGAGAGAGGGAGACCCTTTCGTCGCCGGTGCGGATGGTGATATGACCGCGGAAACCATGAGGAAGGGAGACGGAGACATCTCCGTAGTTAGCGCGCATTTCCATGTCGAGAGCTGGACGTGCGCGGCTGTTTCCGCCGGGAGAGGAAGGGTCATGCTATTTTTTTTGTATTCAAAGTTTTTGCGCCACATTCTCTTCAAAACAAAGGCCGACGGAAGAATCCAGGGAAACGTACCAATATGGCGCGGATAAAGCCACCGTCGGTGCTCAGGTCAAACGAGACACTCTTTGGCTCCCCACTTCCGTCATGGATGACCCATATTTCGGCATGGATGGACCCATGAGTCGTACGGAGGCAGAGGTTCTTAGGGTCTGTACCTGGAACGACGCCAGGCAGAGACGGTGGCAGTAGGGAGAGGTCGAGGACATATTGCCCTTCTATATCATTATCCACCTTGAATACATTGAGGTAATTCGAAGGTCGTATGCGAGGCGGCTGGATCTCCAGGTCCTAGATTTTCGAACACAGGAATCAGTATATTGTCGGAACTTGTTCATTGGCACCAAGGATTCGAATTGCTACCACCACAAGGTGTACAAAAGGATGCCACCTACGCTGACATGAGTATCTGAGTCTGCAATAGTGCTTTCGTCCAGAGGATCTGGTTCGTAGCCGTTGTCGACCGAGCGAATCAATTCTTTGCTGATCACCATCGATGTGGAATGCAAAGGTTCCGAATTAAAGGTGAGAAGGAAACTGAAATAGGTGCGATTAGACTGGATCGAAAGGAATGTATTGTGAGTGATGAGGGTGCGAGCGAGGGTGCGCAACAAGCGTGTCCGCCGTCCTCATGGCTTCATTATAGTAATTGACAACGGTCATGTGTATTGTTGTCCTTCCATGACCGTCTTTCGTACGTACCGGGCCGGGAGCCGTTATCCACTGGCAAATATAGTGCCTATGATATTTGATCGTTGTTTCTTCCTAGCTACATTTGCAGGAAAATCCCATTCGTATTTAGGACTCTTCTCTACTTTTTTTTGGGCCCCTCAGTCTTGTGCGTAACTTGTGCCTGCCAGAACTGACTTGGACCCGGCGGTCCCACGACATGACATGACATGAAGCCATGCAGAGGCTTGCAAAAGACCGTACAGGGTACAGGAGTGGCCTGGCGAATCCTGATTCCTGACCAATCCTGATGACTCAGTTTGTTGGTCGCCAATGGCCGGCTCGGATGGCCCAGACCACGACGAGAAACCACTTGGCACTTGCCATTGGACCATGTTCACTGGCAGATTCAAAGGATATTGAAAAGGAGTTGCACGTTCGTTCATCGAGTACTTCCTTTCCCTCCCAACTTCGAGATAGGCACATCCGTAGCTTCCCCGTTGATAGAAACTCGGTCTTCTATCCCCGAGACTGGCTTTAGTATCTCTGATATACATGTCCGTATCTGACTTGTACTTAGATTAACATCACGGTGGTCGCACCTACATACTGCAAGCTCCAGGTCTCATAATCTGTTGAGCATGAGGGCATGACTCAGTCTTGCATGCCTGAGACGGTGTTATGCCCTAACACACTACAGATTATGAAACCCGAAGCATGCATCCAATATGTTGTTGTCTTCAACCAACGGCATAGGTTCTCGCCCCATTGTGCCACCAATCTTTATAAGACACTCTTCTTGGGGGATTGGTAGGGAGTGGATTTACACAAGAACAAGACACAGCCGTAGCTGAGTGATATAATTACATATTCTGTCCGTCATGGGTACAAAATGGGGTGTATAACTGAACAAGAACGGAAGATCAATACTAAAGACGACTCACGAAAGACTCAGACCGTCGAAAGATCATCGACCATTAGCAAACACGGCCGCTCGTGAAAAATCTCGCTGTGCCACCGCAGAAGTTCTGCCAATCAGTAGGCTTCATCTCAGGCAGTTCGTCTTCGCCATCCCAGTTAATCCGCGCGCTCACGAACCACCCATCGATAAAAAGCTCGTCCAATGGTTCCTCAGCTTCACCCTCGACGTCCTTGATATCCCCATGAAGGCCCCACTTCCCACTGAGTGGTCGTTCGCCAACAAAATATACACGAATGCCGGGGATGTCTGAAACAAGCGACGTATGTTCTTCGAGCGCTGGAGAGAAGGCGATCCTTTCGTCACCAGTGCGGATGGTGATTGGCCCGCGGAAACAATGGGGAAGCGAGACGGAGACTCCTCCGTAGTAAGCGCGCAGATTTAATTCGAGGGCTGGACGGGTGCGGCTGTTTCCGTCTTTAGAGGTGGGATCATGCTGTCGTAAATTTATTATTTTTAGAAAAAAAACGGGGTTTTCATCAAGGGGGTGAGGGGGACGTACCACTTTGGCACAGACAAAGCCATTATGGGTGCATAGCTCCATGGACACTCGTTTCGACGACCCACTACCATCATGGACAATCCATACATCAGCATTGATGGGCCCACTTTCCGTAAAGAGGGAGAGATTCTTGCGGGCTTGCCCCGAGACGATGCCAGGCGCCGACTGTGGCGGTGGCGGTAGGGAAAGGTTTAGAATGTACTGGCCTTCCACTGGCACATGGAAACCCCGCTTTGAGATGCAGAGATAATTGATATGGGTAGCATCGGGTCTTTTAGCCTTAGAGAGAGGGGATACTGGGTCCTGTATTTTCAAGTTGGTAAAGGGTTAGAAATCTGGTGTGGCACCGATAATTCGAGGCACGTACACCAATGTATGTCTGTTCTGACGATTCGGTGGATAAATCCACCACTTCCATTTCAGGTTCTGTTCCTTCCTTCAGAGTCATTATGAATGTGAAAGTAGCAGAAAGGGTCCAAAGGGGAGTAGAGTAGACGCAGGGGAAAGCGCCCACATACAACAAGGCGCCCGAGCGGAGAGTGGATTCGGCCAAATGCGGAACAGCGCTTACTGATCGCGGCACCCATGGAGTCAGGGGGGTTTCCGTAATCCTAGCAATCCACCATCCAACAATGAAAGTGTTCTCGAGCCCCGATTGTCTCCTGCATGACCCTCCGTATGAAGTCCTCTCTGGGGCCAAAATCCCTCACTTTGAGAGCCCTGCTCGCTTGCAGCTGATCGAGAAAGAACTCAAACAATACCCCTCTTTGTTTACGTTCGAGTCGGACACCTCCACACCATCCAAGTCGTCTCTGAACCTCGGGCTGGACATTCCCCGTTATGTCCAGATGGTGCATAGCCCGGAGTATCTACGCTACCTAAGCAATGCGTATGATAACTGGGTCAGAAGTGGAGGCAACAAGGTATGAAACCGCTGACACCCCCCTCGCAGGTGACAAGCTTTTAGCCTCCAGTTCACCATGACCTTTTCCCACAGGGTGCTGTGCTACCTGAAATATTTCCGCACCCGAAGTTGCTCCCTGAGCCAAGTCAGGTTCAGGTCGAGTCCCTCTCTCCCATCGCTCAAGCAGGTCTGCCGATACGACGCTTAGTGCTAGATCCCACCTTTTTAACGATGCGCCTCTAGGCTTCTACTGCTTTGATCTCACCTCTCCCATCACTAAGAGTCAGTAATCGTGTACACACCGGTTGGTCCGCGCTGAAAACATATCGCCTAAATTTTATAGCAACCTATGCATCTGTTATCGCCGCCGTTGGCGTTGCCCTATCTGCTGCACAGGAACTTGCCACGACTTCAGGTCCACATGGACCTAAATTAGGAGTCTTCGCGTTGTGGTCGGCCGAATTTCACATTTCCTACTGCGACTTGCGTACCGAATGATTCTCCATTTGCAGCCGCCCACCCGGACATCACGCGGGGACTTCTCTCTGTGGTGGATTATGCTTCATAAACAACGTAGCCGTTGCCGCGCGATATCTGCAAAGTTTCAGTCCTGAGAATGGAGAACGCCTTCCAATTGCCATCCTTGATATCGACTATCACCACGGAAACGGAAGCAAGTGCCAGAAACTACGTTTTTCTTCAGGATCAACACACTAATACCTGTTCTCTCTTTCAGCGCAGGAAATCTTCTACTCGGACTCTAGTGTTCTTTACGTGTCTCTCCATGCTGAAGATGATTTTCCTTGTATGATTACGATATCCATGTTAACATTCGATTGCACAGTCACGTTCTTCCCGCAGATTTTACAGGAACAGTGACAGAGAAAGGCATTGGCGAGGGCGTAAACACCAATTTCAACTACCCTCTACCCAAGGGCACCCAAGACAGCGATTATTGTGCCACTCTTCTGAAAGCTGTTGAAAACATTCGTGGGTTTGATCCTGCATACTTGCTCGTGAGGTTGTCCTGTATTCCAGTTTACGACATGCAATGGCTAATCGCCTATTCATCTACATTTATCAGTCTCGGTGTTGATACCTACGCCGATGATCCTATAACCGACTTCAAGCTATCCCACTCTTGCTTCGCCATTATCGGCCAGGCTATCGCAGACCTGAGAAGACCGACGCTCTTTGTAATGGAAGGGTACGCTCCTGGCGCGTAAATCGTACATGTCCGGGTTCTCACCGCTGTACAATTCCAGGGGTTATCATTTAGAGACTCTTGGGAAGAATGTCCGGGCTGTGCTCCAAGGGTTTGAGGAGCGGCCAGTCTGACACGCTTGGGCAACACCCATACTTTCCCCATCGACAACCCCATCTAGGCCCAAGCTTCGTTATGTATCTCGAGACACATTCAACCATGAGAAGTGTACGATGAAGACTAAAATGTGCTCAAGTAAACAGGGCAAATTACATAGTACAGTAGTAGCCTCCAATGCTGGCGCAACTGGCCCGTCCAGCGCGAGATTCACTTCCTTCTGAAAGCGATCTAATTGTTAAAGACATCAACAAATGTCGGAGCTCCTGGAAAAGGGGCTTACCTTGATCTTATTTTCGTCATCGAGTTTGTAGTTGTATAATACATCCTTCGCGACAGTTGCACTTCCTTCGTCCATATACTCGACGAATGCAATAGCCTTCTTATTTGCGATGAGACGAACTTCGTGCAGGTTGAGGTACCTGTCCTTGTATGAATATGGGCGAAAAGTGATATGCAATATTCATTGTGAGAAGAGCGTCATAAGCTGGTCCTTGCTGACAATCTCGGGAAGGTTCTGCAAGGACAGGATCTTATTCGGGGGCAAGTACTCGTCGGGGATCTGGACTGCGGGTTGTCTGGGAGCAGAGACTGCAGGGCCGTCAGCTATAATGTGGGATTGTCGTCGGTATAGAAGGAATCGCGAAGAGAAAAGTCGTGTGGACCTCACTGTCAGTAGCTAGGCGTTTCACGCGGAACTTCTATTAAAAGGGGTTGGTGGAGCGAGTGGGCTCTGGACAACGAAGGTAAAACCAAGTAGGATTGGACACGTGCGGTAGATACACAGTTTTATGCTGAAATCTCCGCTGTCGATGTTCCTCATAATGTTCCGCGTCAAGCCGCTTCACTACCTTGTCTGAACGAGTCCTCGCAAACGAGATTTGCTGGAAGCGAGCCTCAGAAATGCTATAGTAAGACATACGAGAGGGAATGCCCACCATTGGTTTGTATAACACAAAGGGAATCCTTTGACTTACCTCCAGCAACCCTGCAGCCCTGCGGCCATCTCCTGGGTAGCTCATTTCGACTGGTCGACCAGTCAAACTATCCCCGAACACAGTGTATATGATCAGTCGTAGGGAGGTCAGGGGGTATCTTTCTGGGCTTGAGAAAAGAGAGGTGAAGCGCCCTATGAGGTGAAGTCGTCGATCGTCACTGCTATTATCTTGAGATATCATAGACATACGCATACACAACCGATGCTGTAGTTTAGATTATGGTGATCAGCCTATGGAAGCTCGTGATCAGTAACCCCATTGAGATATGACGACACAGATCGTATCATGTGAAGTATTGCTGACCCTTGGACGAAAAAAGGTCGTCCGACTCACCAACTTGATCAAAAAAGTATAATTTAATGTCAACATTGCGGTCGAGATTGCAGATGGCTCCATCGGCAGTGATTTCCGCCTCCCTGCTAGAGTACTGTGAGCCAACACCATCGAGGACAGCCTAGCAGGTCAGGTGTGAGGGAGCAGAGAGGCATTTGCATTAAAATCTATTTTTTTCGATAAAGTCAGTGAGTCGGATGACCCTTTTTCATCCGAGGTCCAGAATAATTCACTAATTAGGGAAGCACTGAAGAAGACTGCAGCCTTGATAGCCCCAAGGACAAAGGTAAGAAACTATTGGGCATAATGATGAGATTCGGGATAGGAAAGTATCCGAGAGCAGGGATGTGAGGTGTGAAGGTCCGTCCAGGGCACATCGGGTATGTTCGCGATCACGTGGCAGACCAGCGTGATGCTGAATCAGGCTGATCAAGTTGCTGATACATCATCGCACATGACATTATCGCTAAGCAGCGCAGCAGCACGGTCGTTCAGAAGATATATTTCTCGTCCCCGTCCCACAGCAGCCTTTGTTTCTCCAACCCACTTCTCATCACCAACCTCCATTCGAAAGATGTCGTCCGACGATAGCAAGATAAAGACCGAGGAAGAATGGCGCGCCGTCCTCACTCCCGAGCAGGTGCGTGTGTCCTCCTATGGCGTCATTGCTTTATCCCATTACGTTAGGCCCCGGCTCACGCAGAGCGCGCACAGTTCAGGGTGATCCGCATGAAGGGCACCGAGCGACCCGGAACGGGTGAATACGAGCATAACAAAGCGGCTGGACTCTACTCCTGCGCGGCGTGCGATACCCCGCTCTACAAGAGCGACACAAAGTTCAACAGCGGCTGCGGCTGGCCAGCCTTCTTCGATGGTATTACCCTTATCACTTCTATGGTCGTGGCACTGTGCTAACCTGAGCTCCGTGCTAGCCATCCCGGGCGCGGTGACACGCCACGTAGACCGTTCTTTGGGCATGGAACGCACCGAGATCACTTGTACTGCTTGTGGAGGTCATCTTGGTCATGTGTTCAAGGGCGAGGGTTTCAGAACGCCAAGTGAGCTTCCCTTCGCGGCCTCTTTTTTGCTGCTGGAGAGATACTGACCAAACTGTTTTGTGTAGCCGACGAGCGTCACTGCGTAAACTCGGTCTCCCTGAGTTTCGCTGGTGATGATAATAAGAAAGAAGGCGGGGACTCGTAGGATGAGGCGCGGCCTGGCTTGCTAGGTCGCATCCTAGGACGTATTGGTTTACAGCGTTAGGACGTGTGTGACGTCGTTGCAGGAGAGGTAACATATTTTGCATATTAGATTAGCTAAATTCATCGCGATCGTCGTTTCTTATACAAGGGAGTGGGCGTCGTGTTTCAGTTACTACAGGAATCGGAATCAGATCGCAGTTGTACAATGAAAGGTGCTGTACTGTGTCCCAGAAAGAACCGACTGTAAAGATGTATTGCAGGTGGTATGTGGATGATACAACACAAAAATGACGTAAAAGCGGAAACTATCCTTCAATCATTGTCTTCCGGATGTGTGAGCTACCCACTTTCCTTCTCTCTGATAGTGGACAGTCACAGGGCTGTTGGTGAGCTGTCTTGCGGCAATAAATGGCCTAATAGCTTCCTGAACAAGTCTCCGCGTCGATGATGGCTGGAGCCCTCCCAGGAAAAGATTTTGAAGTGTGGGTAACACTTCAGTCGACCAGACCAGCTCTTTCAGGGCGAGTGGGACACGTAGCGCGAGTTCTTCGGATAGGTACAGATCCTTCACAAAGTTAAACGGTTGTAAAAGTTCTATCCATTGCTCGTCCTCCATCTCGTCTTCCCAATGCGGTCCAAATCCTGCGTCTTCGCGAATGTCGAGTCGTTCTACTGCGTAGGAAGGTAAGGACCAGCGGCAGACTTGGGCCAAAGACGAAAGCTGCCAATCCAACGCTTTACTTGAGATTTTCAATTTGAAAATTGCTTGGTCTACTGTCTCGGTTTGTGGAGAAAGTTTGACATGGATGTAGCGATGTTTAAAGACCACATGTGCTTGATCTAATGCCTTAAACTTGTTTATACGATTGATAAATAGAAATAGTCCTGGAGTCTCAAGTATCAGTTGATTGAAAAATGTGACCTCTGCGTTTTCGAGCAGAGGGGCATCGATCCGGGAGATAACATCCTCTAAGGACTCGCTGACGCCTCGGAACTTGAAATGTGTGAGAGCGGGGAGGACAGTCAGTGTCGTTGGAAGCGGATGTTGATTTACTGGGTCAGGGCAAGAGCGAGGGGAATTGAATCCAAGAAAGAATGTCTTAAGTCTGGTCATCGCGTCCAGGCATGTGACTATCGCCTCGGCTGAGACGAACCCGGAATAGGGAATATTCCAAAGGTCGAGATCGACAAGGTCTGGGGCAGACAAAAGTAGTCCCCTTAGAGGCGGGAATGGGATGCCCTTCAAGTGGACTGTTTGTAGATGGGTTGCGGGTCCACCGAAGAATGAGTCGGGAAGGATCGGTGCCGCACCTCTACTATCCAACAGAAGTTCCAGAAATGTGAGTTCCGGGAACGAATCCTGAGCCACTGTTGCGAGTGCTTCCAGCATAGAGCTCGAAAGGCCCCAGAGTTCGATGTGACGCACACGTTCGCGATGTTCGAGGGCGGCGATGACGTTGTCTACATCGTATTCTGGGGACACTTGGAGACGATGATCGGATATGACGATGGGCAGTGCTGGCCAGACATCCATCGATTTCCTGACAGGCCTTTTAGCTGTACAGAAAAGTTGGAGATCCAGGATATGGCTTGATGAAAACACAACGTTTCTCCACCTTCTGCATACGTGAACCAGCTTATACCATGCTCCTCCCCATTTAGCTCGGTCCATATAGTGAATGAATATTTGAAGAAGGACATCATCAGGCAGGACGTTGATTTTTTCCACCTGCGTGCCTGAGGAGCCTACATCGCACCGTCAGCAATCATTTTGAGATGCCGTGAAAAATACGTACATCGACGCCATCTCTTAGTTGAATTGGCCTTGGCCCGGCGACGGAAATATGGCTTTGCTGTCGATGAGCCTTTGGACGGGCCAGTGGCGGACAACCTTCGATTGCCGGGAGTTGACGACTGGACGATTTCGCTGGAGGATAAACCAACGATTGACAATATGGGTGTGTTGGGAGACGATGACCAGGGAATTATGTTGAGGGCAAGCTGTAAGATTAGAGTGACATGGTCCCAAATATTGCTATGGGTGACTTAGTCACTTCAGCGATGGACAGTGGATGTTAGTCGACGTACGTGAGAGAGCTCATTGGTGAGTGATCTGCTCTATGGCCGCTGATCCGACACCGTGACGCCCTCACTGTATTGCCCCGCCCGGGCCGTGAACCGTCGCGTTGTCGGGCTACTGTCGCATCTTGGTGTCATGAAATTGGGTGTTTCTGACATTGAAAAAAGGTTGAATCCCCTATACGTTCTGTTTGATGCACTGAACGAGTTGTGCGGATGTGAAAACCAGGTTTGTTACAATGGGGCCATGAATAAAGTCTCACAAAAAATTGCCAGCACTCTAGACGCATCGAACATAGGACATGACAGCACTCAGACCCAGAGCATTGCCACTGTATTTCGGACAGTCCGAATCGTCTAGAGTGCCAGCAAATACAGAACTGTTTTTTTACGTCTTATGATGAATCGTCACACCGAGAGACAACTCAAAGCTAAGCTCACAGCCTTTAGGTCACACAAGATACTGAACTACCCAGGCCAGAGTGAGCCTATTTACCGTAAAGCCAAAAAAAAACGAGATAACACGAAATATTGAGACAGCCGAGGTGAAGACCCAGAAAAGCATCATAGAAGGCTTGCCACTTGCCATTTGTACTCTCACTACAGTATCAATATTAATGCTCCTACGTCACGCCATTCCAGATATCCATAGACGTTTAGGAGACGAACTACTGTAGTAGGGGAGTTGAGGAACATATAAAGCAGGTCCAGGTAAAATGGGTCAATTTCAAAATTGCACGGCGATGGGAAAGGCCGGAGCAACTTACGAGCATGCCAAGGTGCGTTGCCACACTGTGTCTATTCTTTTACCTCCACTACTTCTCCATGTTCACTAAACTAAGACCACTGAATGAGGTGGACACCTATGTATATAACTCACCTCAAGCATTAAAGAAACCCACCGCTATCTGGTGCTGCCGAACAACTCAAGGAGCGCGGGATCAACGTGGTGATGTTGTTTCCAGTTGAAGACGATAGCGTAAAGACAACTTTCTCGCTCAGTAAGCATCCGGCTTCTATCCTCATTTTTCTGGCCACTTATCTTTGACACCATTCCACCTGTTCTTCCAACATCCAGACTGACTACGGCCGTCTCTTCGACAAGTGTTTCTATGACCGGGCCTAATTATTCATAATACCGCGGCATACAAGACACTTGCAGCACTTGCTGAGCCCGTCATCAACACACCCTATGATTCCTTATATAGAGAAGCATGGGTTCGAGCAGGAGTCGCAGATGACACGGAGACAGATGAGACATGCCACGGCGGGCAAGGGGGTTCAAATCAGGGCGCGTTCTATCCTAGCAGCTCGGAGTACGTCGTTTGCTTTTCATCGAACTTCTTCTGATGGCGCGCCCCGTTCCTCTCTTTCCTAATAATTGGTTCCTGCACAGAACTCGTACGGCCGCTGTCTGGCACTGGCAACGGGTCAAGGAGATGAACTTGTTCCTGGTACCCAGTCATATCGTCATCACGCTCAGTCACGTCCACCCTCGCATCGTGAGTGAGCGCGAGTTACGGGAGTGCATCGTCGTGGATGCCTAGCTGGTGCAGACGATGGCACGTTGAATCGTTGTAAAGTGCTCTGAAGTGGTTCGTTCCCTTCTCCTTCGTTGCTTCCACAACTCAAATACGGCCTCTCTTCAGACTCACCAGGTGTCTTCTGAGCGACGAGGACGCAGTATCTTCGACGGGGGCTACTATCTAACTTCAAAGTGCTTGACATCCAGCAAGTGGACGTGAGGGCAGGCGGCTCCCTCAAGGACAACACGCCCGTGTTCGTGATCGCATTAATGTCATAGGAAAGTTTCTCCTGTTCTGCCATCCTTGGTGTTGAGGACCGCGTCGAGCAGTACGAGCAAGGAAGCAGAAAAATGCTCGGCAATGCTATTGGCACGTGTTTTTCTTTTTAAACACTAGCACCCAATAGGAGGTGGTCGGGCGGCGGGGATCCAATATACTGAGGCTCGCGGGGGTGACACGCAGGTGGTCGAACTGGAGTACAACTCCAGGGACAACACGATAGAAAGAATAAAGAGACGTATCACTTTGTACGCAATGTTATTGGCACTGCCGCATGCCGTAGTTTCCGTAGTTCCATACTAGACACTCGCTTCAACTCTGCGCTACCACCACGGATGATCCATAGTTCGGAATTGGTGGACCAGCTTATCGTGTGGAGGGAGAGGAGGCCCTTGTAGTCTTGGTTCGAGACAATGCCAATATTAGACGCCGATTGCGGCGGCAGGGAGAGATCAGGTCAACTCTCGCGATCACGTGATGGGTGTGGGTGGGTGGCCGAGTCGTATACCAGTAACTACAGGGAAATCAGATCAGTGTACAGTGAAAGGTACTTGTATCTCAAAAAAACACTCGTAAAGATGGATGGCAGATAAAGAGTAGCTGGTACGAAACAAAAACGACGAAAAAAGTGAACAATCATATCCTCCAATCATTGTCCTCAGGGTGCATGAAGCCATGAACTACCCACTTTCCCTCTCTCTGATAGTGGACGGTCACGGGGTTGCTGGAGATCTGTCTTGCGGCAATAAATGGCCTAATAGCTTCCTGAACAAGTCTCCGCGTCGATGATGGCTGGAGCCCTTCTAGGAAAAGATTTTGAAGCGCGGGTAACACTTCGGTCGACCAGACCAGCTCTTTCAGGGAGAGAGGGACACGTAGCGCGAGTTCTTCGGATAGGTACAGATCCTTCACAAAGTTAAACGGTTGTAAAAGTTCTATCCATTGCCCGTCCTCCATCTCGTCTTCCCAATGCGGTTCAAATCCTGAGTCTTCGCGGACGTCAAGCCGTTCTACTGCGTAGGAAGGTAAGGAGCAGCGGCAGACTTGTGCCAAGGACAAAAGCTGCAAACCTAATGTTGGTATTCTGGCTACCAGGGGCTAGTCAGAGGAGCGCAAATGCGCATCACGCTAGACCCGAAAGCCGAATTTTTTCCACCCCTGTTTAGGGGATTTCTCTAGTCCGGTCTTGATTGTTTGCGAACGTTCTCGAAGACAAAGGTTCTTTTCAAATGTACTTATTAATGATTCAGAAAAGGCCAGATTGTTCTCGTACCTTTGACAGTCTTCGAAGGGGTTGCGCATCTTACAAAGAGTCAAGTTGTCATGCTTCCAATTGGGGGCATCCGAGGCATGCGTGACTTCGCGCTGCTTCTAGTACGTTCATTTCTGTGCCAAGTTTGTGTTCCCGTCGTTCGCGTACTACTCATGTACTTCACTGAGTTGTAATCATGTATGTAAAAAGGGGCTACCTGTAAACATTTAAAAACGCCGTAGTACGACTGGAAAAATGTAACTTGCCTATGTCGTGTTTTCCCCTCCAATAAATTCTCGTGTGATCCTCTCGCGCTCGTACTTTTCCACCACTGCCCATACCTGTCATCACCTAACGCTTTACATGAGGTTTTCGATTTGAGAATTGCGTGGTCTACTGTCTTGGATGTAGCGATTTTGGAGACTACGTGTGCCTGATTAAATGCTTGGAACTTATTTGCACAGCTGATGAACGACGACGGTCATGGAATCTCGAATATCAGCTGATTGAATAATGTAATCTCTGCGTTTTCGAGCAGAGGGGCATCGATCCGGGCGACAAGATCCTCCAAGGATTCACTGACACCTCGGTACTTGAAATGGGTGAGTGGTGAGGACAGCGAGTTTCGTCGAAGGCGGGTGTTGGTTTTCTGAGTCAGGGCGAGAATAAGGGGAATTGAATCCAAGGAAGAACGTCTTGAGCCTGGTCATCGCAGCCACGCAAGTGACTATCGCCTAGGCTGAGACGAATCCGGAATATGGAATATTCCAAAAATCGAGATCCACAATATCGGAGACAAGAAGAGTTCCCTTAGAGGCGGGAATGGGACACCCTTCAAGTGGACTATTTGTAGATGGGGTGCGAGTCCGCCGAAGACTGGGTCGAGAAGGATTGGTGCCACACCTCTACCATCCGACAGAAGTTCCAGAAATGTGAGTTCCGGGAACGGTTCCTGGGCCACTTCTGCGAGTCTTTCTAGAATAGAGCTCGAAAAACCCCAGAGTTCGATGTGACGCACGAGTTCGGGATGTTCGAGGGCGGCGATGATGTTATCCACACCGTATACTGGGGATTCTTGGAGACGATGGGTAAGGCTAGCCAGACATCGAGCGATTTCATGACAGGTCTTCTGGCTGTACACAAGATATGTGCCATCGCCCTTGATGTCGAGGACCGCGCTGAGCAATACAAATATGTTTGCTCGTGCGAAGGTGAGAGTGACGGGAGGCTATAATAAGCTATCAGCATGTTCCTACTTCTTTTAAGAACGAACAGTGGACCACCCAATAGGAGGTGGGCGGGCGGCGGGGATCAAAAATGGCGAAGCTCGCGGGGGTGGCACGCGGATGGCCGGACGATACGGATACGGGACGGTATTGTTGTAGTGGTTGGGGAAAAAAAAATAGAAAATACGAATCCAAGGATAAAACGATGGATAGAAGAATAAGGAGACGTACCGCTTTGCGCGCAAAGTCTTTATCACTGGATCCTGTTGTTCCATAGATTCGCTTCAAATCTCTGCTACCACCACGAACGATCCATAGTTCAGAATTGGTGGGCCAGTTGATCGTCTAGAGGAAGAGGGGGTTCTTGCGGTCTTGGTCCGAGACGTTGATAAACGCCGACTGTGGCGGTGGTGACAGGGAGAGGTTGGGAAGGTGGTGTCATTACAAGTGACAAGGTCAAACACTCGCGATCACGTGGCGGCGGATATAGCAAATAGAGTAGGTGTCCGAGACGTATACCAGTTGTTACAGGGAAATCAGATCACGGTGGTACAGTGAAAGGTCCTCATGTCCCAGAAAAACATACGTAAAGATGGATATCGGGTGAAAAGGAGATGATACTAAACAACAATGACGAAAGAGTGGACTTCAATCACTGTCCCCCGGGTGCCTGAAGTTCCTGAACTACCCACGCTCCGTCTCTCCAATAGTGGACCACCACAGGGTGGTCGGAGCGCTGTCGCGCGAAAATAAATGGCCCAATGGCTTCCTGAACAAGTCTTCGAGTTGATGATAGCTGGAGCCCTTCCAAGAAAATATTTTGAAGCCCGGGTATCACCTCGGTTACCGAGGCGGGCTCCCTCAGGGCCGCGAGGGGGACACGTAGTGCGAGCTCTTCGGAGAGGCACAGATCCTTCACGGAGGCAAACGGTTGTAAAAGCTCTACCCATTGCTCGTCTTCTATCCCATCTTCCCATTTTGGTCTAAATCCTGCGTCTTCGCGGATGTCGAGCCGTTCCACTGCGTAGGGAAGCAAGGCCCAGTTGCAGATTTGGGCCAAAGACGACAGCTGCCAATCTAACGCTTTACAGGAGATTTTCAATTTGAGAATTGCATGATCTACTGTGTCGGTTTGTGGAGAAAATCTGACATAGATGTAGCGACGTTTAAAGACCACGTGTGCTTGTTTGAATGTCTTGAACTTGTTTATACGACTGATGAATGGAGATAGCTGTGAAGTCTCGAGTATCAGTTGATTGAATAATGTGATCTCGGCGTTTTCGAGCAGAGGGGCATCGAGACAGGAGATCAGATCCTCCAGGGACTCACTGACGCCTCGGTACTTGAAATGGGTGAGAGCGGGGAGGACAATGAGTGTTGCCGGAGACGGACGCGAAGTTTCTGGATCAGGGCGAGAACAAGGGGAATTGAATCCAAGGGAGAAAGTCTTGAGCCTGGTCATCGCGGCCATGCAAGTGACTACCGCCTCGGCTGAGACGAACCCGGAATGCGGAATATTCCAAAGGTCGAGATCGACAAGGTCGGTGGCCGACAAAAGTAATTCCATTAAAGGAGGGAATGGGATGCCCTTCAAGTGGACTGTTTGTAGATGGGGTGCGAGTCCACCGAAGAATGGGTCGGGAAGGATCGGCGGCGCACCTCTTCCATCTGATAGAAGCTCCAGATATGTGAGTTCCGGGAACGGTTCCTGAGCCACTGTGGCGAATGTTTGCAATATGAGACTTGAAAAACCCCAGAGTTCGATGTGGCGCACGCGATCGTGATGTTCGAGTGCTGCAATGATATTATCTATATCGCGCCTTGCCAAACTATGAAGACTATGGTTCAATATGGCGATAGGAAAGGCTGGCCAGACGTCCAACAACTTCCGGATAGGTCTTCTGGCTGTGCAGAGAATTTGCAGATGCAGACGTTGGCTTGATGAAAACACGACAGATCGCCACCGTTGGCAGACGTGCACTAGTATATACCATGCCCCCATGCGTTTGGCTTGGTCCACATAGTGGCAGAATATTTCTCGAAGGAGATCATCGGGAAGGATGTTGATTGTCGCCCGTGAGGGGTCTACGTCGCACTAGTCAGTCATCATTTTGGGACGCCACGCAAAAGACGTACGTCGACGTCGCTTAGACCATGTAGGCCGGTTCTGGCGACGCTGGTGTGAATGTTTCTTTACTGACGAGGCTTTGTTTTTGCCATCAACTGACGACCCATGGATGCGGCCGCTATGATGGGTGACTCGGTCACTTCAGCAATGGACAGTGGATTTAACTCGACATACTTGCGCAACAGAGAGCTCGTCGATGGGCGATTGGGAACCATGGGGGTGCAGGACGTGAGTGAATATGGGTATTCTGAAATGACACAGCCATATAAGCGGATCAAGAAACACGTGGAAACATGCCTTTTTGTTTCCCAAAGAAAACAAAAGAAAAGGCCGCCACCCGGCGCATTGGTTGACTGACCGCCGACCAGTCCCAGGCCCGGCCAGCCAATCAGATGTTAGGTGGAGTCATTTCGATTTGTGTTAGGTGTAAGACGATACCATTACACCAGATGGCGGTGAGTAAATTGACATCAAACGTCATATTTATCATCCACTGCATTCTGTCTAATTACAAGCCCGAATGATCAGTATGTGTTCATCACTCTGCGCTACTGCAGTGCCGATGGGTCCATAGCACTGTAACGATGATCCGAAGGGGACCATGCACGCAGTGAGTTCGAGAGGGAGGTTGAAGAAAATGCAAGAGCGGAGAATGGGCCGGCGATTCTGAAGGGGGACGCGAACGCGTTGTGTTGAGACCGGGAGTTCACGCGGCAGAAAACGCGGCAAAATGCGGCCTTCAAGTATATGCCTCTCGAAGAGGCGGTACGCGGCCTATTTATTGCGAGAGAAGGTATGGACGATATATTTTGCCTATCCAAAGATCAAGGAGGAGGAGAAATCAGCCGAGGCCAAGGAGAGTGCGAATGAATGGTAGCTTGAGACAACAAGGAGCGCGGGGGGGAAACTGCCGGGTAGCCTGCAGGAATGTGATCAGGACAAAATGAGAATAAGAAAAAGTGTCTATACAGTAAGACAGTAAGGAAAGCGCGGCATCTGCGGACGTGCCGAGGTTGGCCGAGGGGTCTGGACCGAACGTCCGCGCGGCCCGGTGCTGCACAACTGGGCTCCGTGTGCCGCTGGCGCCTACCTCTACCGTGACAACACCTTTCGTCTCCAACCTTGTCAGAGTGAAGTCCTGCCCAAATTGCCTTTCCAGCCTTTTCTAGACGTTCTGAGACTGAGATAAGCCTTAGCGGCCTACAAGTACCCCAGGGTTTCTGCTATCTCGTCTCCTTCCTCTTCCGCTTCGCTGTTTACGAGGCTCAGTGACCGTGGGTAATGTAAGTATCAACCCGTGCCGTAGTCACGTTGCTTCAGGATGTACCTACTGTATATCACACCACGAGCATCAACAAAAATCCACGACTGGGCTACGGGCTACCGCCAACGAACTCAAAGCGTGTGCCGTCAAAATCGCAAGGCGGTCTTTGAAGCACTTAAGACGATGGAAGAGAGCAAACCTACTGTGTGGTACGCGTCCAGCTCGTGCATTCGATATTCTGAGTACTCATCGTTTGGCGTCCTTGTTACTGCCTTTCTGCAGATATCCGGAGCAACGAAGGTCATCACTTCAATGGTCGCCTCCACAACTGAGCCCTTCCATAACACGGCAACGCACAAGACTTTCGCGGAGACGGTCATGGATGCGCCCGATGGTTCTGTCATGGCGAAGCATACCAAGTTCGAAGAGGAGGCCCGGGGTACACAGCAGCAGACCTGGATTGGCGAGGCGAGCAAAGACGATCGCATCAAGGCGCTCACTGTTGTCAACCCCGAGTACGTCTTTTTTTTTTTTCACACTTTGTCTGACGTCGTTCCCGGCTCTTCTCTCCTAGTAGTCCCACTCGTTCAAGGACACAATCGTCTTCTACGTCTCCTCACGCCAAGAGCGCTGGCAGCAGGTGAGCCAGCTACAGGAGAGGAAACTGATTCTGCTTGTCTAGCACTGACAATGGGTCAAGGAGATGAACCCGTTCCTGGCACCCAGTTATATTGTCATTACGCTCAGTCACGTCCACCCTCGCATCGTGGGTGAGCGCAAGCTACGGGAGTGCATCGTCGTGGATGCCTAGCTGGTGCAGACGATGGCACGTTGAATCGTTGTAAAGTACTCTGAAGTGGATCGTTCCCTCCTCCTTCGTTGCTTCCACAACTCAAATACGGCCTCTCCTCGGACTCACCAGGTGTTCTCTGAGCGACGAGGACGCGGTATCTTCGACGGGGTGTATTATCTAACTTCAAAGTGCTTGACATCCAGCAAGTGGACGTGAGGGCAGGCGGCTCCCTCAAGGACAACACGCCCGTGTTCGTGGTCGCATTAATGTCATAGGAAAGTTTCTCCTGTTCCGCCATCGAGGACCGCGTCGAGCAGTACGAGCAAGGAAGCAGAAAAATGCTGAAAGCAATGCTATCAGCACGGGTTTTTCGTTTTAGAACGGCGAACTACTGGCACCCAATAGGAGGTGATCGGGCGGCTGGGATCCAATATACCGAGGCTCGCGGGGGTGACACGCGGGTGGTCGAACTGGAGTACAACTCTAGGGATAACACGATAGACAAAAGAATAAAGAGGCGTATCACTTTGCGCGCAATGTTATTGGCATTGCATGCTGTAGTTTCCGTAGTTCCATGCTAGACACTCACTTCAACTCTGCGCTACCACCACGGATGATCCATAGTTCGGAATTGGTGGACCAGCTTATTGTGTAGAGGGAGAGGAGGTCCTTGTAGTCTTGGTTCGAGACGATGCCAATATTAGACGCCGATCGCGGGGGCAGGGAGAGGTCAAGATTCGGGAAGATAGGTCTCTCGCGATCACGTGGTGGATATGGTAGGTGTCCGAGTCGTACTGTGCTGTATACCAGTAACTACAGGGAAATCAGATCAGGGTCACGGTAGTACAGGGAAAGGTACTTGTACTCAGAAAAACAGTCGTAAAGATGGATGGCAGATAAAAAGTAGCTGGTCGAAACAAAAACGACGAAAGAGTGAACAATCATATCCTCCAATCATTGTCCTCCGGATGCATGAACTACCCCCTTTCCCTCTCTCTGATAGTGGACGGCCACGGGGTTGTTGGAGATCTGTCGCGCAGAAATAAATGGCCTAATGGCTTCCTGCATAAGTCTCCGAGTTGATGATGCCTGGAGCCCTTCTAGGAAAATATTTTGAAGCCGGGGTACCACCTCGGTTGCCGAGACGAGCTCCCTCAAGGCAAGAGGGACACGTAGCGCGAGTTCCTCAGAGAGGCAGAGATCTTTCACAGAGGTAAACGGGCGTAAAACTTCTATCCATTCTCTGTCTTCTATTTCGTCTTCCCAATTTGGTTCAAATCCTGCATCTTCACGGATGTCGAGGCGTTCTACTGCGGAGGAAGGTAAGGACCAGCGGCAGACCTGTGCCAAAGACGAAAGCTGCCAATCTAATGCTGTACACGAGGTTTTCATTTTGAGAATTGCATGATCTACTGTCCCGGTTTGTGGCGAAAGTTTAACATCGACGTAGCGACGTTTAAACATCACATGTGCGTGATTGAGTGCTTTGAACTTGTTTACACGACTGATGAACGACGATAGTCGTGGAGTCCTGAGGATCAGCTGATTGAATATTGTGATCTCTGCGTTTTCGAGCTGAGGGGGATCGATCCGAGTAATAAGATCCTCCAACAACTCGCTGACGCCTCGGTATTTGAAATGGGTGAGAGCGGGGAGGACAGTGAGTGTCGTCGGAGGTGGATGTTGGCTTTCTGGGTCAGGGAGAGAGCGAGGGGAATTGAATCCAAGGAAGAATGTCTTGAGCCTAGTCATCACGGCGATGCAATTGATTATCACCTCGGCTGAGACGAACCCGGAATAGTATGGAATATTCCAAAGGTCAAGGTCCACAAGGTCGGTTGCCGACAAAAGTAATCCCATTAAAGGAGGGAATGGGATGCCCTTCAAGTGGACTGTTTGTAGATGGGGTGCGAGTCCACCGAAGAATGGGTCGGGAAGGATCGGTGCCGCGCCTCTTCCATCTGATAGGAGCTCCAGATAAGTGAGCTCCGGGAACGGTTCCTGCATCACTGGGGCAAATATTTGCAGTATAGAGCTTGAAAATCCCCAGAGTTCGATGCGACGTACGCGATCGTGATGCTCGAGCGCCGCAATGATATTATCAAAATCGCGCCTTGCCAATCTACGAAGACCATGGTCCAATATGGCGATGGGTAAGTCTGGCCAGACATCCAACAACTTCCGGACAGATCCTCTGGCCGTGCAGAGAAGTTGCAGATGCAGACGATGGCTTGATGAAAACACGACAGATCGCCACCGTCCGAGTCGGCAGACGTGCACTAGCATATACCACGCTCGTATGCGTTTGGCTTGGCCCACATAGTGACTGAATATTTCGAGAAGGAGGTCATCGGGAAGGCTGTTGATTGTCATCCGTGGGGGGTCTACATCACGCCAGTCAGTGATCATTTCGGGATGCCATGTAAAAGACGTACGTCGACGTCGCTTAGACAATGTGAGCCTGATCTGGTGACGCCGCTGTAAATAATACTTTACTGACGACAAGGCTTTGACTTGGCCATCGACCGGGGACCCATGGATGCGACTGGGAGACGCCAGGTCTAGCAAATCTAGCAAAGATGGTCCTATCTTGAGGTGTCTGGGGATAGGGTTGACGGTTACGGTTCCATTGGCTCCAGGCACGACTATGATAGGTAGCTCGGTCACGGTCACTTCATCGATGGACAGTGGATTTCACTCTACGTACTAGTGCGACGTAAAGCTCGCTAACGGGAGATTGGGTCCATTGGGAACGATGGGGTCCAGGGGATGGATATGGCTGTTTTGAAATTACCTAGCCTTGCCAGTGGGCGCATCTGGAAACACGCTGAAAACACGTTGTTTCCATTCCAAAAGAAAATATAAGATAACGGCCGCCACCTGGCGGACTGAACACCGGGTGAGTGACAAACCGTCAGTCAGTCCCAGACCCGATAAACCAATCACGGGGCGCTCAGTCCGCTACTCACGTAACGCCATTGCGCCAGGTGGTGGCAAAGAAATGAGCACAAAACGCTCATATATGCCATCCATTACATTTTTTCTAATTACAAGTCCGTATGATCGGCATTTGCTCGTCACTCCGTGCTACTGCAGTGCCGCTGGGTTCATGGCACCTTTCTTCTCCAACCCCCGTCGGAATGAAGAACAGCCCAAATCGCCTTTCCAGACGTTTGTAGCCGTTCTGAGACTGATATATGCCTGAGCCACGTACGAATACGCCTGGCAAGATTGCTGTCATCCCTTCCCCTTCCCCTTCCGCTTCGCTACAGTACAGTATGGTTATGAGGCTCAGTGACCGTGGGTAAGTATCTGCTATGACAACCCGTGCCGAAGTAGTGCCCGGGCCGAAGTCGCAGCGCTTCAGCTTGTACCTACTATGTAGCTCACCGCGAGCATCAAGACAACGCACGGCTTGGCTACGGGTTGCCGCCAATGAACTCAAAGAGTGTGCTATCAAAGTTGGTGAGGCAGTCTTTGGAGCTCTTAAGATGATGGAGGAGAGTAAACTTGCGTGGTACGCGTCCAACTCGTGCACTCGATTTTCTGACGACTCATCGTTTGGCATCTTTGTTCCTCCCTTTCTGCAGATATCCGGGGCGACGATGACCATCTCCTCAACGATCACTTCCACGACTGCGGCCCATCCATAACACGGCGGCATACAAGACCCTCGTGGAGGGGCCCCGAGGGGGTCATCCATGCGCCGGACGGGGCATGGCGAGTTCGAGGAGGGGCCCCGGAGGACACTGCAGTCTGCAGCAGACGCGACTTGTTGAGGCGAGCGAGGATAGTCGCGTCAAGGCGCGCGTTGTTATTAACATTGGGTACGTCGTGACTCGTGTAAGGTACCCTTTGCGGTTGCCTATGGAAGGCACGTGTCCCTCCGCACCGCATTGTGCCGCCCGAGCTCCCACCTCAACACCACTTGATCGCCCCTCAGTGCGACTTTCCTTTCATCCTTGTCCTTTTATGCCTGTTTCCTGTGTTCCTCTGACCCGCTGTGTTCGTAGTATTACTCTTAGACTCGTACTTCTCGGCACTCGTACTGTACAGCTTTAGTTTTGTATATAATGCCCTCTCAAGCTTCCTGAATAAAAAGTTCCCTTTTAGTGAGTTCTGTCTCGCATTCTCTGTTCCCCTTTTGGCGATCTTGGACCAGATTCCCTCTATCTCATCAAACTCACATGCAGGACTAACCATCTCGCTTCAGTCGTCCATTTTCTTGTCCCACCTCGTCTGACTGCGCGACCCACTCTTCTCTCCTGACAGCCCCACTCGTTTACGGACCATCATCTTGTATCTCGCCTCACAGCAGGAGCGCCGACAGCAGCTCCAGGAGACAAACCTGATCCGACGCAACGTTTCTGCGCGTACGAGGTATGTCAGGAATCGGTCGTCATCACGTCCACCACAGTGTCATGGTTCCGAGAACGAGATGGTGTACATGCGGTGGTGCAGGAAGATGTTCTATCCAAATTTCTTGATAGAGGTTTTCGAACTCGAGCTGCACAAGTGTCTTGTACCCGGTGTTGTGGATGATCACCCGGGCGTGAACAATGACACGCTGAAGTCGTGGTACTCCGAGGTGGATCGTTTCCCCTTCTTGCTCATTCGCTACTTAAGCAATTCAAACACAGCACTCCCCTCACCCTTCTGCACGACGACGTTGTTGTATCTGCAACAGGGCTTCATGCCTGATACCAAGGTTGTCGATATCCGGCAAGTAGACGTGAGCTGTCCGCTTCCTGGAACCGGGAGGTCATATACGTCATCACGTTCACGTAGGGGTGCTCCTGTTCCGCGATCGAATGATGCGGGGCATCGCCGCCGAGGACTGACTCAAGCAGCAGAAATCTGTGGCCTTGGTTATGCGCATGCAGGAGAGGCTCGAGAACGAACTTACGGGAAGGTAGAAGCTCATCGAGACAGTGTAGTGCGAAGATGGTCTATCGATGGTAGCTGAATCTAGATAGCACGTTGGTCAGGCGCAGATCAATAATTTGGCCTCATCTGTTATATCACTTGGGTCATCACAGACACCGCCACCACCACTGCCACTGTTGAGAGTTACGCGTCCGACACTTGTATTTGTCTTCATCCCACACTGTTTCATTGCAATTACCCACCTCATGGACTTGGCGGTCTCATCGCACCGCTCGTTGCCATTATTGATTGAGCACTTGATGTACGTGAGGGCCTCGGTGACTACGGCGAATCGAAAGGAAGATCTTGATCAAATGGTTGAGAATCAATTACGTCGTAAGCGCAGTGCATATATAGCCTATAGTGCGTGTAATGGACTGAGCGGAGTGCTCGTAGAAGAACGGGTCGAAGCAAATCGCACATCAAGGATGATGTAGGCTATTGCCATGTGCCAAACACCATCCTAAATGGACAGTGAGAATCACTTTGTGAGTGGAAAATGCTGAAAGTATGGCTAAAATAAGCGTGCTTTCAGCAGGTTTCTGTGGAATAGCGGAACAGCGGGCCATCCAATAGGAGGTAGGCAAGCGGCATTGTTGGGGGTCAAAAATGCCAAGGGTGACGCGCGGGCGTGGTCGATGTTGGAAAAGAATGACTTTTACCTTCACAAAACATATTCTTTAAGTCAAGAAGAAAGCCTAATAAGAGAGACATACCAG
>QFEY01002058.1:0-10019 GCA_003316435.1 Russula virescens | reverse complement strand
AGTAGGGTGCAGTTGGCTGTGCTTCGATGCCCCTCATGCGACACCAGTCTTGTAGCTCGGCGTTCAGGAACTCAGTCCCGCGGTCCATTCTCATTGCTCGCGGCATTCTTCCCCGTGCGGTAAGGTGTGTGAAATATTCTTTGACGAAGACGGCCATTTGAGACTTTTGTTTTAAAAAGCGCACGGTAATGTGTCGGGAGGAGTCGTCGACTAATAGCAGGTAGTAGTTAGAACCGTTGATAGAGGCAACGTCGTATTTTCCCCACAAATCTGTGTGGGTGAGCTCGCCAACTTCGGTATTGTGACTGGCGTGTTTCGGGAACGTGTGCTCAGTGAGTTTCGCACTGATGCACGCGGCGCAGTCTGGCTTGGGAGAGAGTGTGTCGACAAGGAAACCATCGACTAGCTTGAGTTTGAATAATTTTTCCAAGCCGTCGTAGCTCACATGTCCAAAGCGTTTATGCCATGCCTCCCAAGGCAGGCCATCTTTTGAGGTGTGGAAGGTGTATTGCGGTTGTCGGTGCAGGAATTGGATTTTGTAGAGGAAGTTGGCCATCAGGGGCCCAGATGCGACGTCGTGGCCTTCTTTGGTTGTGAGGGTGATGTTTTTTCCACCAGTAAAGGTGCCTCCCATATCTCCCCAGCGTCCGAGGGATAGGAGGTTGTTCCGATTTGAGGGGACGTGGAGGACGTTACGGAGAATGAGGGTGTGTACTTGGCCTTGGAATGGGGATTTAAGGGTTATTGTTCCTCTCCCTACGGCCAGAGCAGTCTTGCCCCCGACGCCTATGATTGGTGTGGCTTTGTCGGACTCGATGGGTGTGTAGTCGTTGAAGATACTACGGTCGGTGCATATGTGTGATGTGGTCGCGCTGTCAGTTATCCAGTCTTGGTACAACACGAAATCAGGTCCATTTTTGCCTGTGTAATCAACTACATGATGTTGTTTCGTACGAGTCTGTCCATGTTCAGACTTTACCATGCTCTCTCCTGTTCCTTCGCCCTTTGCGCCTCTCATTCCTCCTGCAGCGTTTTTTACTGCGGACAGGGGGTGAGTGTGGTTTCGCGGGGTGAAGAGAGGGTGACCCACATTGTATGTGGTTCCCGAGGTTTTGTCGGGTGCCTCTTTGGAGTTCAGGGCAATGGTGTCTGTCATGTTGACGTACTCGTCGTCAGTGCCGCCGAGGCTGACGGCTAATTCCTCGCCCGGATCGTCGGCGCCGCAGTCCATGTAATCGTTGTTGTATTCCATGTCGTCGAGCGGTGTGAGGTCGCCGCCATAGAGGACGTCGTCGGTGGGTGCAGTACCGGCGTCGAGGGGTTGGTTGGTGGCGGGGTCGGCGACTGTGAAAGAGAGTTGGAGGCCGGCTTGATTGGTCTGTTCTTCGGCTTGGAAGTTGTTGGTGGTTTGACTTTTCGGTGCCCAGGCCGGCCGCAATTCGGGATGCTTGTTCCAGCATTCTTTTTCGGTATGTCCCAGCTTGTTGCAGTGGTCGCATTTAGATTCAGCCCAGCGGGGGCAGTCGTCTGTGGGGTGTGTGGTTTTCTTGCAAAGCTTGCAGCCAGGGGTCGACGCGTTTGTGTTGTTGGAAGTGGATGGCTGCGAGATGCGTTCGGCGAGCGTGGGTTTCCTCTTCTGTTGTTGCGTGGTCGATTGTTGTCTAGGGGTCTGGGCCGTGGCAAGTTGTTGCCTCGAGGTGTGGGCTGCCACGTTGGACAAGTCGACAGTGAGGGGACGTGCAAAGCGTGACTCGCATCGATAATATTCGTTGGAGATGACTCCTATAAATTCTTGTGATGATCGCGTTTCCTTGGTGGGATCGGTACTGAAGAAGCCAGAGTCGCTCGCCATGTGAGTTTCGGCAAACGTGTCCCACGAAGGCGGTAGTGAGGAGGCAATGAGGATTTTGAAGAAGAGGTCGGAAATGTGGAAGTGGTCCGAACCAAGGCGATTTATCGACTCCCAATGACTTTTGAGGGTTTCAAGGTGCTTTGGTATGTTGGCGCCTTCGGGTGCGATACATCGGAAAAGGGAGCGAAGGAGGTCGATGGCTACGTGGGCGCCCCGATCTTGGTGGGCATCCTTTAGGGATTGCCACATCTCGTATGCTGACTGTTTGTATCTGGTGTGGACACGTTGGGAGTTCTCGATGTTGTTGGATATAGTGGATCGTGCTTGCACGTCATTTTTGGCCCAGTTGGATGCGTTAATGGGATCTCGCATCGGGTCGGGGCGTGGGAGCGAGCCGTCGATATAGTCCATGAGGCCGGTGGTCATGAGAAGGAGTTTGACGTCCTCGGCCCAGATAGCATAGTTCTCAGCGCCGCGGAGGGGTTCCTGGAGTTTGGGGACCTGTCCGCTAAGAGCAGCTGGGGCGACTAAGATAGGAGAAGGGGTCCGAGGGCGACTTTGTTCGCTGCTGGATCTGCTGGAGTCGTCGGACGGGGTTGCATGACGGCGTGAACAGTGGCGGCGCTCCTTGGTGTGTTTGGAATAGTGGCGACAGGAGCTTGAGCGTAATGGTGAGGCAGAGCGGTTAGGGGTGCGCGAGCGGCTCCGTCTGTTACGTCGGTCACCTGAGCGCCGGTGGTTCTTGTTAGAAAGCATAGAATGGTGGATGTTTGGTTGGCGTTAATTATTGGTGTGGATGAGTGAGTTTTGAGGGCGTGGTTCACACAGGGCCCATAACCTTTCGGCTATGGTAAAGGGAGAACTGCTCCTATTCGTACGCTAGCCTTTACATTATATACAGGCTTCTCGTACTTAACATCTAGGGGCTTTTGCCTAATGGCGGCAGGTTGCCCGGTCCTGACTCCGATCTGGTTTCGGATCCGAGTTGCTTATCTGGACCTCAACAACTTGTGCCCACGATCTCTTAATAATCTGCATTTTGAAATACCCAACCACTTTGAAATCCATAACACGTGATAGGTATCGTTCAAACGTTCAACGTTCAACGACACACAGCCGCTTTGTGTTGAGGACAACCTACGTATTTACATCCAGAACCTTAAAATCATGTTGCTAAGGGGGAGACAGCGGGCGCATGACGACCAGGGTGAAAGTGGCTACTGAATTGAACCGCTCACGGAGAATCGCCAATATGGACATTTTCACCATGTTTAGCACCTGACCTAGTCTGCTGCACTGCCCAAGGCGAGGAATGGAGAGACACAGAGCCTCTTATATGTCTGACTCGGAGCTGAACGTGAGTGAGCATGAAGAATGTGTCAGAGCCCGGACCGGGGGCTGTCCAGTCCGATCTTCAAGTTTTTTTCTTCGTTTTTTTCTTTTTGGGAAGGCTGCTAGTAAGTTGTAGTTAAACCCTTAGTTTACGCTATATATATATGCGATTCAATGGGATGGGAAAAAATTTCGGCGCAAGCCGCACAACTCTAAGAGGTGTTTAGTGGACTCCGTTCGGCGTTCCGCAGTTTTCAATCCCCGTTCTTCACTGCCTGCCACGACGGCCTGGATGAAATGTCATTCCACCATCTACGATAGTTCTACGATTGGCCGTTAGAAGACCTGATCAGCCAGGTGCGGATCGAAGATATCGCTTACCTCTGGACATTTGGACGATTGTCCAAGTTCCCCAATTTGAGTTGTTCAAACAATAAGCTTCCATGAGGTAAATGGAAGAGATCTGCCAGAGTGACCTCCTGCACAAGGTAATCCATCAGCATCGGAAGCCTTTTCTCGCCGCATGATTCTTTCGAACGATCAGTAGAACGAAACGTACATCACCAGCGAGGTACTTTTGCTTACTCAAGATAGCCTCGTATCCATCCAGCTTACTTTTGAGCTGCGGGATGAGCTCCTGGACGCGTTGCTCGTCCGTCGTCTGCCCGCGATACGGCTTGTCCATTCTCTCGACTAGGATTCCAGCTACGACCGGATCGAATTATGCATACTCGATGCTCGCCGCCTGCTCGAACCTGTCGTAGGCCTTCGGCTCGATTGGGATCAGCTCTGGGCCAGACCCGAGCGTTGCGACGTAGCGACCGATGGTGCGCGATTCGAACAGCTCGAAGCCGTCGTGCTACTTGACGATATGGGCAGTGGCAATGACGCTGCATCAGACACCGCGACTATAGGGGACATGGGGTGGGAGAGGGACAACGCACAGATATGTAAGGTGCCTGACCGAAAGGCTGATGCGCGAGGTACGCTGCCTGCTTATGCTCGCCGCCCTGGTACTTGGATGAATTTGTAGGGGACGGTGCGCTCTTTGGCTATAAGGGCCATGCAGCGCGTACGAGAGGCTGTTGAGAATCCGTGAGGCGTGTATGACATGGTGAGCGCAGAAGATGAGTCTGGATGTGGATGCGCTGTGCTGGGGATGGCTGAATCTATACCCCACCCAGCACCACCTCGACGACTCTTATATCTCTATCTGTGCGTCCAGTTTTCCATGTACAAGTTTCAGTCTCATTTCGTGTCTCTACAGCACCTCTGTTTGTGATGTTTGCATTCTGTGACCAACTCCCCAGCTCGATCCTGCGGTGTTCAATTCAGTCACGGTGTGCCGCGGCCATGTCACCCCTGAAAGTGGTGCTGCGACATAGTGGGAAACGCTGGATAATAGTACTACTGTTAATAGCGCTGTGGCTACCAGTACAAGCCTTACCAAGACCAAGCGGTTATGATTCATTACTACGCAACTGGCGGTAATCAAACACTCAAGCTCAAGCATCCGAGTCACCAGTTGCCTCACGGTTGGATCACTCAATTACTAAATGTGATAACAGCGACGAGTGGTTGCAAAATAGGGATTACGCGTGGCTGTATCTTGAGCACAAAGGTATCACGCATTATAGATGGGGCGAATTGGTGCCGAAATCGGGGGCCAAAGGCCAGAAGCGGTATCATATCGTGGTCGTGGTATCCCCTCGGACAATGATCGATGAGCTTCAAAGCACATTCGATTCTGGAGGTGATCTCCAAAACGCTGCTGTTCAGACTGCACGGCTTGGTTCCTAAGCCTCTGTTGCCAACGCCCCTCCCCCCCCCCCCTCGAACAGTCCACCGTTCGTAATGTGGTGACTCCTTGGCCTTCCGGCCTTCCCCGTTCCGTGCGATATATTGATGATCCCGGCTGGCCGGAGAAACTTCGGCCGGATATCGATAAGTCAGTCCTCGTGTGGAACTCGTCGCACAACGACGAGGCTTCAGTTATTGGCTCAATGGGACCTTTGCCGCCCCGTGGATGGAACCAAGTACTACACTTAGGGAATCAACGATGAGTCCCTCAGTGCCTTTCTCATGCAGCACATTTCGGTCGCCGACGTCAAGGTCACCCGACATGAGCTCGTCTCACCAAATCTTTTCGGAATCTATGAAGCTTATGAAAGGCAGCTACGAAAGCTTTGAAATTCTTTTTTTTTTAAATTCAGAATATAATTCTGGGCCACCAAGGGCATAGTAAGTTACATTTGAAATAGACTGTCCACTCTCCGCTTGGCCGTCTTGATGGCTTCGGCCCCGGGAGAACTATTTACCAATCGGGCTGCATCGCACTGAGTAAGATAACATGTCGGCAAGAAAGCACTCACGCCGTCCTAGCTGCTTGAGCTCTCGGGTCGCTAGACCAAGATCGACGAGTAGTCTCCCAAATGACACGAAAAAATAGTCGTCGTCTGTTTTTAACTCAGGTGGGTTTCGTGTATATGCTTCGAGACGATTGAAAAGGCTTTCGATTGAAGTGAAGAGATCGGTGAGTGTATCAAAACTGGATAACATGCCGTTGGCCGTCTGGTTCAGTTGGATGTCAAAGGGGTATCTGCATATGAACTAGAGGATGGGACATACGTCAAATAAGATACCGAGACTAGCCAGTATTGCTATAGCAGGCTTGGATGATGTCTGAAAAGGTCAATTAGAGATGCGAAACACGCCACAAACAGGTTCCGAGGTACCAGGCTGACGAAGTCACCGGCAAGTCGAGCTAAGATCGACACAATAGTTTCGATCGAATTATTGATTGTGTTCCTTCCCCGAATATCACTGATGAGGGCCTTGGCTTTGCCCTGTAGAAGGGCGACAATGCTCTCAACAGAGTGGCAACTCTTGAGCTGTTCATAGAGTGGATGTATAGGCAACTTGATGTCCAGGAAGTGCTCGTAATGATTCTGGGCAGATACGAAATAGGAAGACCAGAGTCGGGGGGATGTAAAAAGCTCGGGCATGTGACGGTAGCGGAAACAAATGGCCTGACAAAGTGACAACGCGTGGCCTGTTACTGCCTTTTTCATGCGACCTGTCCGCGCGCGGGAAAATTTGTAAGAAAAATCGCATGCATAATACACACAAATCCCGAGATCCCGAAACCTTCAGATTGCATTGTATGCCTGATGATCATGATCACTGCATTCTAGTGAGTTGAAAGGTGCAACTTTTTGAATTTCGGTAGTTTGTTGAGGAGATATTACAGAAAGAATTCATACTTTTTTTTTCTCATTTTTCCCGCAAACGACAGTAACCGAAGTCACCAAGCAATTATAACCGTGAGAATATCCAGATAAGATAACAGTGATAACATGCTCATTTTCGTTCGACATAAGATTAGAGCTCGATTTCGTTCGGCTACATAGTCCTTCATGGTTTCCCTGCAAAGACCGAGGTCGGTTTCGTTCGCAAACCAGTCCGTGATGTTTTACGATTCTAATGAACTACAAAAAGTATCTTACTTAGTAGAAGCAGCTCGCTCCAGTCAACTCGAAAGTCCACGGATACATAGAGATATTAGAGAACAATACAGCTAGTTACGTGCAACAATAAAAATCTCAATTACTACTATGTGTGCTCAGCAACAAATAATTTCTGTCGATGAAATTGTTCATATTGGCTCCGAATCTTGGAATCCCGCGTCGCTCACCAAATACTACACCCCTCGGCCTCTCGGCTGACCTGCTGATCCCATTTTGACAAACACTGAATTCCGGAATAATCTAGAAATGATTTGCGATACATACTTCTCCCCACGCAGCTTGGTGTATGTGTGTGTTTGTCACGTACCGACGTTGCACGGGGTTCCGATGGCATGTGTACCTTCCGTGCTTCCAGACGTCCGAGTCGCCGACAGGACCACACGTTGACTCGTAGTGCACTCAATCTTATCAAAAAAAAGTGGATATGATGTGAGCGCATGGGTCTGTGAGCTGCGGGAAACGGTGCCCTGTCGCTCTCGCACATAAATGTGACTGTCATTTTGCTCTGCAGCATGTCGAGCTGCAGGACATTCGCACTTATCTTGGAGTTGGGATCGACTACGAGGAGTTGTGTCGAGAGAATAAACAAAAACCCATTATAATATTCTCAAAAGTAGGCGATGAAAATGTACACATACAACGCACCAGATCCTACGATCAACTTCGATAACCAACGCACGCAACATGATCGGAAACACATTCGAAACCATACTGCTTCTTGCGATCACTCCCGAGTCCCTCCATTTTAACACGTCAAATCGAATGTAACACGAATAAGTGTCAGTATCATAATTGGGTGGTTTCATCCCTAGATCTATCTCACTGCCTGATGCAAGTACCGGTCCTGGTGCAAGGCTCATTTGTTCCGAGGTCAATAATGGTGACAAACGAACAACATGTGGTGTCGAGCGAGCGGTTTTTCTCCACGAGCAGGACTACGACGATTGGATAAATACCCTGACCACAAACCACCAAATCAATACAATTTGAGGGCAATTCCACAGAAGCTGCTGCGTACTGCAAGGTGTTTGCCCATGAGAAGCATTAGGGTCGCAATACGATGTTCCCTGAAAATGACCAGCGAGGCCAAGGTCGTGACCTGAGGAGAAAGGAAATTCATCATAACCTGTGCCTGTATACGAAAATGGAACTTACACCAATAAGAATATAAATCACACCAGACTCAACCAGAAGTGCCAATATCTTGATTGCTTGTCTAGGGGTTTGGACACCGATCCCGCTTTCCATCAGCAACCTGCGGTATTTCCTGTATGTACGTGCATGTCATATTGTCAATAAAAGCTCGGACAATAAAATGTTTTCAGAAGACACTATGGATGCGAACGTACCAGGCCTTGAGAGCTATGATGGACGTGGCATAGATGTTAATTATCGAGGATAATATCATCTGAGTCACTTGGGTGACGCTGAAAATATTGCCAAGGTGAATAAAGAACTGGATATCATTGGTAATGATCAGGATGGCCGTCATCACGATACTAATCAAGTAGATGACTGGAAGATGTTCAAAAGTTGGACAGGTCATGCAAGTAGTGGATAAAACTGAACAAGGTCAAGATGATGGAGGAGAGCTCACCGGTATTGAGTGCAAGCATGATGACCGGAATCATCAAGATGACCTTACTTTGGTCAGAGCACAATGCCCAAGCCCGCCAGACAATGACGCCGTCGGCAGTAATAAACTAAATTGGGATTCCAGGAGATTTATCAGCTCACGGGGGATGCGTGTGGATGACACAAGGGCCAGGGTACGAGACTGGTGCTGTGTACTGTACTGACGTTGACAAGAAGTATATCATCGAGCAACCTCAACTTATCCCAGGCTGAATGATAGAAAACAGCCTTCAGCTCAGAGTAGACACAGTTGGAAGCATTTTGGTTGCCGTAGCACGTTGTGAGAATGCCATCCAGCGAGTCGATGGCTAGGAAGGTGAAAACAACAGAAAAGATCCAGTATGCATTTATTATCGTGAACAAAAAAGTGATAGTGGCAAGGGTCACTCTCTGAGCTCGACTTTGTAGCCCATTTGTTACAACCCTATTTTTCCCTTTTCCTGGTTACCTATTCTTGCTTATGTCATGTACTAGTAGTGGCTGATGCCTTTCCCATGTGACTCATACTCAGGTGACTCATACTCGTGACTCAGACTCATGTGACTCATTCCTAGGATCGGTACTTATGGTTGTGGCACACGTGACTCATACTGATACCTACAGTATGCTTTGACTCAGTACTAGTAGGACTATTTATAGGGGACTCTCTAGGTATATAAGGACGCCCAGTAGCTACTATGTACCTTAAGTCTGACTTGGCTTGTATTGCAATCAAGTCCCCTGAACTTCCAAAGGAGAGGTATCGGAGGTACTCCCATACCGACCCTTTCATACTTGGACTGAAGAGTGAAGATCTTTTGCTACCTCAAGATCTACTTCCTCTTCCTTGGATACCTGCTTTACCTTAAAGGGATACACCTCCCTAAGAAGGTCGGTCACGAGTCTAGAGGAATCAAGGCAGCCTCGTTCGTGATCGTTAGGGGACGACGCCCCATACCAAGATAGAACTTGAACCAGACGACCCACGAACTCGTCTGTGGACTCTCACTGAGAGTCAGAGCTCCAGAACAACCTCAGAAACCCTCACATTACTCAAGTTGAGTCTTAACACTCTTGCAAGTGTTGCACCATTGGTGCTGTTTCATTACAAAGGATTCTTCAGAAAAAATGCCATCGAGCAGATTATGCGATAGATGGCTCACATCATGGCATGAATTGCTATTGGAAATAGACACAGATATATGCCTGGGATAGACGGAGGACCAGTAATCAGCCTGGAACTAGTATGTGAGAGAAGTGGAAAAGGTGACCATAGAGCAATGCTTGGCATATTATCTGAATGATGATGTACCAGGTGAATAAATTGACTGCAGAGAGCTTCTTTTGCTCTTACTTCCATCATCTAAATTTTCATCATGCCATCCACCCCATCCCCTGCAACTAGGACAGAGAGGACCCCCCTCCCTACCCTACTTGCCATATTTCACAAACAGTGGTTCCTCAATAAGGACCTACTTATCACCTCCCTCCTCTCCTGTCAAAAGGACAAGGATGGGAAAATCATCTGGGTGGAATTCCCCTCTGCCCAGCACTCCCACCTCCTACGCAGTGCCATGCGTATTGCCCCCCTTAACTGCCTCACCACATGCATAAAGGAGGCAGTATTCATATACATCATAGAGGTCCTGGAGGGCAAACACCCCCCATCTGCCTTCTTTCAAAGCCCCCCACCC
>QFEY01002053.1:0-33479 GCA_003316435.1 Russula virescens | reverse complement strand
TTTTTTTTTTTTTTTGGTGAGAAAAGCAATTATATTGCGAACAAATCACAGATCAGTAATGACTAACTAGAGTCTAGGTTATGTCCATGTAAGATGTGTAGGTAGGAGTCCATAGAGTGGTTAGGTAGTATGTTGTGGTACGGTGTGAGATCGTAATGTTCATGGTGGGTCAGGTTGTGGTAATGGACGCGCAAAGGCTTTACCTCGGAACAGCAAAGTAGCGAAGGCTAAGCCACCGGTGAAGGTGGACAGTAACTCATTGGTGGAGCGTGTGCCACATAAGTCACCTTTCAGCTCCCAGTCTCGGTCGCATTCCTCTAGGTAGTGTTCCAAGCTCCACAAGGCGCCGCATCCCGGCTCCGGGCATGTGCGGACATCAGGGGCATTAGTCCGGAACCGAACCGAGTACTCACCATGGAAGGCATGACCTGTATTGAGCTGGAAAGCTGTGGCTTGGACTCTCCGTTTTCGAAGTGCTAGGACACCCTTTACCCAGGGATGAAGTGTAGTGTTGGGAGGGTCAGAGAAGGGTGCACGACGAGAGCAGGGGTCGTCCCTGTCCGGTCGTTTGAAAATACTCTGCCACTCTGCCACCATAATGGATTTAGTGTCATGGAAGATGGTGTGTGGGGAGCAGGCCCAAAGTGTGGTGAATGTGGTGTAAGTGGGTAAGTGCCAGCCGTGGCCGTGCCAACGCCATTTGTGATTGTACCATCGACAGTGGATGGTGACGGTGATGGGGAGGTCTGTGAGGGCGTTGTGGAGTGCAGTGGAGTATGGTAAGGTGGGACCAGGGTGGAGGGAGTTGTGCCAGGTGCTGAGAGACGCGTCGGAATACAGGAAGTCCACGGTAACCGTGGCTTCCGTGGCTCGTCGCTGTTTATCCGGCGGATGAGATGCCTCGAATGTGATGGTAATGTATGGTTGGCAGCTTATTTGAAGATATCTCAGAGCGCGTATCGGAAGTTGGTGCGTCATACTTTTCTCCTAGGCTTTATCTCTGCGGAGCTCACAGATTCGGTAAAGATCTGCCAGTGAATAATACCGACGCCAAATATGTCCACTTTTTTTAATGAAAACATACCCCCACGGTTTATCTTCCTTTCTCCGTCTTTGTCCGGGTTTCATTTAACTGGAGAGGGTAGGCAACTCGCCGACTCTACTTTGAGTCGCGTTCTCAACGAACTTTGTTTGAAGTTTATCAGGGCTTATCTTGAGCCGTTTCGTATTCGAGGCATCGTCCGCAATTTCCCAGCCAAGTTCTCTACCGCCATGAAGGACTTCATTTCATGTCTCAAGAGGCTCGAGCTTGAGCAAAGCCTATTCCTTCTATTGCATGAGCCGTCATGCCAGGTAGGTAATAAAGGAAGGGGCAATAAGAAGAAGAAAATTGGGAAAGAACGTACAAGCGCCTTCCAGCTGAACTAATGACGCCGATGGAGGCAGAGACGCTTCCGAGATAGAAACGCCTTTGGTCCACCCATCTGTTCTTCCCGACGCTCCAGAGCCTACCGAGCGACAGCAACTCTTCTTCCACTGTGAGGCCCATCTTCCAAATGTCATTTTCTTGGTCGAGAAGGTCTTCAAACTCGAGGGCGTGGCCACCTATATCATCGCCCTTCACGTGGATATCGACCTCTTCGAAGCTCTCCACTTACCGAGAATTATCCTCAAGTTGGCTATGGAGTGGCAACGTGCGTGCACAGAGCAGCAGAATGCGCACCAGAAGCGGAAGATATCGCTTTCCTCATGTTTGTCTTCCACCTGCAGCGATGGCACGGGAAATAAGGACAAGGCGAAGCATTTGCTGGTCAATATCCCCTTGCATGGTCTACGCTTCGATGCTGTGCTGCTGTGACTTGCTGCGGTGTGGTTGCAATTGGTAAAGCTCGAGACCATGGCTTTGTCTGGGCCGGGTGATGGTTGTTGAAGAAACCACGGTGTTAGAAAGTTGTGGTGTAGCAATATGGAAGTAATTACCGTTTTGTCTGGTGCCTAGGTGGTAGCGTACTGTATGATAAAGCGGCTGGCTCTGCAAGACTGGCAAACCGAACCGTACTGTATTGTCAATTCGAATTGGGCAAATCATTCATTTCATTAATATTCATTATGTAAACTAATATGCCCTACCAACTTGGACGGAGGACTCTCAGACTCGGAAGATCTTCCGGCTAGCGGCTGGGCTTTCGGACACAAATGGGAGAGTGTGTTTGTCTTTGTTTCAAATCTCCGTGCTGCAGCAGACGTATCCGGATTGTAAATAGTTAATAGGTTTATGAACGACGCTGTCCAAATAGTTCAAACAGCCGCGGACATGCGATGCAGTTCTACGTTTCTCGGTTCGGTTCCTGATCTTACCGGTGTGGCGGAACGAGTCACAGTTGTTCTACACGTGGTATTGAACCCTCTGCTGCTGTATCATCACTACCATCAACATCAATAGTCTTTTCTCAACCCTTATGTTCGTCCCTACTACCAATAATCTTGATTACGATGTTTTGCGCTCGGTCGTCGAGCATGTCTTCATGCCCCCGAAACTTCCCCAAGAGGGCCCAGATGACAAGACAGAGCGGAAAACGAATCTAGCGCTCTGTGACAGCCTCTTAGAAGCTGCGCAAGACTTCCTTCCAATTATTCCCTCCTCAGAAGCTCCTTTATGGATGCGTATGATCAAGATGATGGAGTTGGTTCGTCGCAATACGGAAGCCCCGTTGACGGAGGTCGGCCTCAAGCGCGTATTATCAGATATGGCCCTTGGAGGTATGGATTGGTAGCTCGCACTTTGTTCTGACTTTGATTCGACAATTCTCCATCAGACATATTCTGCATGCATATCCGGGCACAGAATGCCGCTCTCATTGTGCGCAAGCTTGCCGACACCGACTTCGTTCAGTTCGAGGTGTTCGAAGTCTCGCCGTCCATCAGTGCCGTAATGTCAGCCGAGGGAAAGCTGCTCTGCTCGTACCCAGGACCTGCAGTCCAGATTACTGCAGAAATTTTTTCTGACGAATGTTTTCTGCGGGAGCTCTCCTCCTTCCTCGTTCAAATGGACGTTGATCACTTGGATTTCACCCCCACGACAGACCATGTCAACCATCGTCTCGATTCCGCCGATCCTAGGTATATTTCGGAACTATTGGTTGGAATACTCAGGGGTTACGGTCAGCCTGCCATTGTCGATCGCATCACGAAACGTATAGGAGACGAAGTCCTACTGGAGCTGGAGCCTCAAGATGGTACGCAGTCATGGGGCAAGCCGTTGCAGTGGCTTGACAAGTTTTTGCGGCTGGATGGCAAGCTTTTGCAGATGAGCGACGATCTTCTTGAGCTGAAAACCAGATTGTTGGAGCAGCTACGCACGCTATTGCGGCTACAAGCCAAGCAGAGTCGGCGCAAGCCATGGAGAAGATCCCCATTATGGCTTATCCTCAGAATTTCCCTTCAGTACTCCCTCCGCTCCAGCCATCTCTACAAACCTTTCATACTCTTTTTTCATGCCCATCTTTTGCGTAATTGCGTCCGCCGAGATTTCCCAAGCGAGTTACTCTATACCATGCGGGTCAAAATGACGCGGCGTCTTTCAAAATTAGGGCCCACAGTATCAAATAATGTCTATCAATTCATTCACGATATTGCAAACGAAACCGAGAGACTTCTTTCAAAGAGATGGACCGCATTCCAGGATATTAAATCGATCGATCTTACGTCGCGATTCAATACACTCGACTTTGTAGCAGATGCACACATCTCGCTCAACAAATCATACAAGTACCTTACGCAGGTGCTTCGCTCAGCCTCTTCACGAAGTCTCTCAAAAAAGAGGTTTAGACCCCCCCATAGACCGCGCCTCAACAACGTACACGATTTCACTCAATTAACTAATTATCGACTTTCAGGAGCTATTAGGGACGATCCCCACATCGCAATCGCGGATTTCGAGTTTTCTGTGGAGAGAAATCTGGAACCATGGGTCGCCGCGTCCATAAACGACACCGATATTGACGCCGCAGACGTGATTGCCTCGTGCATTCGTCAGTACTTTGATGGTGCCAGAAAACATTTTGGGGCTAACGCTGAAGACAATTCTATAATGATTCTGACCATCATGGATCTTTGGGTGGCCCTGGATAAGATCGCAATCCAGCGATGTCCCTTACTGAGAGAGTATTCTCCTGGAATCCCCCCCGAATTCCTCCATGGGTTACTCCTTCATTGCTCATCCGCCTTGAAGCGTGCCTTGCACATCGAAGAGTATCTCCATCTGCGACACAAGGCTGCGCTATATGCCACATCCATCTTCTCCAACGACTTTGACGATTCTTGTTTCGCTGTAAAGTACTTTCGCGCTTCTCTGGATCTTCAACACGTCCACGATAAGATATTCAAACGTGCTGGACAAGAGCGGGTGGTGGAACCTGCAGAACTATGTTTTCTATACGAGAGGTTGAAACCGCTTCTACGAAAGGCCTCAAACGTGAATCATGACGAGAACAAGAACTGTTATGGTGGGGCCATCCAGACCCCAGGTTGCCTGAAATGTCAACTGGAAGCTCAAATACACGCCCTAAAAACCGCCATACTTGATTCATCTCTGCTCCTCTCAACGATACACGCACAGCTCGCTATATTTGAGCTATTTCCGCCGCGAGCGTTTTCGGCGTGGCGTGATATCACTTATATCATTCTCTATGACATCGGCCTGCATTCAGCCCCCCCTTCTCCAAGTCTGCCTGAAGTTTTCTTGTCTTCCTTTCCTGGCCTCCAAGCCCCAATAGTGCGGCATCAACAAACCTCCCGATTGACTCTAGCTTCAACCACGATGTCGTTTTCTGACCGGACTGGCCACGACGTGGTTGGGATTAATTCAGAGGAGTCTCTGGATTTTGTCAACAATGGACTATCGTTCAGGCTTTTTGATCGCGAAAATCATTCCTGGGCAGTAACCTCATTCTCTGGATCCAATTCCGCAAAGCTTTGCACACCTCTCTTCCCCCCGTCAAGTTCGTACAGTCGCCTCCACGAATTTATATCTGGTTGTCAACACATGCCAAATGATATCATTGCGGCTCAAGCTGATTGCCCTGATGAGATCAATCTACATGAATTCATTGCATTTTCAGGGCTGCGCAGTGGCTCGCGTCTGCAATGGTTGAACATCGCAAGGGAGCTCGCATCACCCAACCTCTCGTTTAGTCGTGAGGAAGTACACACCTTAATCACTCAGGCAGCTTGGCAACTCGGACCCCTGTCAAAGGACATTCGAGAGTGGCATGTGGATCTTAGCAGTTCCAGCTTCGGAGAAGTCCTCCTACGTGAAATGGAATCTCTTCTTGAAAAGATACAAACCAGCTGGAAAGAGGATGTCACTGTGCGTACAATAGGTATGTTTGATACGTCTCAAACCTATTCTGGTCTCATCTCTCCCCAGCTCTTATCTGTGGCCGTCTTTTGGCCTCGACAACGGACCTGAATATTTCTAGGCACGCCTGTGCGTTGCTGCGTAAGGCTCGTAATACGACATGTCGATGGATAGGTGAAATAAACAGGCAGTTAGACATCACGCAAGATGAAACATCCCGCGCGGATATGGAACATCGATTATGCATGCTCGCTGCGACTTGCTTTTCAACTTTCGATGTAAGCCCAGAACATGTTCCCTCTGCCCTCTCCAGCGAAGAAGACTTTTCTATCGCTATGCGATGCGCGGTCATCGTCCGTAGTCATGCACCTGTCAACCTAGTCCCGCCAATTCCTTCAGAAGAGGGCGAAAATCCAACATACTATTTCCAACAATTCTTTTTCCATCGGATGATTCGTCGCCATTACAGGCTGCTGCATGCGTTGGAGCCCTTTTTCAGTCTCTCTTCTCTGCCTGTTCATGGTCGAGCTAGATTGTTGCATGCTGGAGCCTATGATGACGCCCTTGCACGCTTATGGGCAGGTTATCGTCGGCACAATACCTCGACTTGGATCATGCTTCCCAAGCCAAATTCGCGATGGATATTCTGTGTGACAGAAGGGGGGAAGAAAGTCCACTACAACTTGCTAACAGGGGAACTACGCATCGACGGAAGACAATGGGGCTTGCATCCCGAGGAGGTAGTAACGCACCCCACATATAAGGGCATTTTCGGCACAGTAAGTTGTCTAGTTCAATTTATCCGAGTCTCTGCCTTTTGGACCTGTTCTGAAGCGCTTATAGCGAATTCTTGACCTAGTTCCTGCTGATATCCCCGGAATGCAATATATGACACAATCCACCTTGTTTGAATATCGGGTAAATATTAATCCTTTTCTTGATACAATAGTAATTTAGGCAATCTACAGATTATGTTCTCCTGGAACAAAGGGGAATTGGTCTTGCAAGCACAGAAGCCTGGAACCTCGAAAATTCTACAGCTCATTCCACGGTCTAAACTTTCAAAGGACTTTCCCACAAGCTTTGTCGATGAATACATCCACTGGCTCGACCTGAGCACCGGCGAGCTGGAATTCTGTCCAATTGGATCCCCATGGACTCATGGACCCTGTAATTGGCGGCTCTACATCCAAAGACCTGGTATCTTAAAAACGGTCAAAACACTTGGCACACGCCCCCGCACTGTTCTCCAGAAGAGTTCTCGTGACAACTCCCTGACCCAACTCATTGACATCCGTTCAAGTACTTTCAAGGTGGTGTCTGAGCTGCTGTCGCCACTAGAACGCCCAACGCATGTTGTTGTTATGCACACTGCCACAATGTTAGAAGTTTCCCTCCCTCGGTTGCATCTAACATTCTTCATGAATAAAAACTGGGAGCTTGAGTGCCAAAATATGCCTGGTTATGTTGTTGACAAGACTCAGTCATGTGGGACAATGTTTGGCCTAAGAAATAAACTTGTTCTATGCCCTAGTAGCACCAGTGTCAATGGGCATCTACTCCCACGACGGGTTATAATCCCACAAGGGGACATTTCCTGGAAGACAAACGGGGACTTCACCAGGGTTTCCATAGATCCCATTGGTGTGGAGAACATTCGCTGGCATGAATATACGATTGACACCGATCTTGGACGCCTTGCAAATAACTCGAGTTTGGGTAGCATGCTTTACCAGTGTTATTTGCACGCGCTTACGAGCCACTGTCTTCCTGATCCATTACTTGGTCACACCGGAACAGAAGAGGCCCTTTATATACTGCGAAGTGCTGCTTGTCTATCCTTTCAAAGACTCGACAATCACGAGGCAAATCTACTGGAATTGATTGGCATGTTGTCGCCGTACAGAGCTTACGTTGCGATGGATGCAGTACCTACAGTGAGATGGAGAAATCTATCTGCATTGTCACAACACCACGACTTCGGACGCATTGTACACACAATCTTTGGTCATTCACGTGCATTGGAGGACCTCTATAATTCATCTACTGTAATGTTGCAGCCTCAAATATTGCCTGTAACTGACGCCCCAGATCTCGAATTAGAGAACTTGTTGAATTGGCGGGCCGCCTTTCGTAACAAGTCATACTACCCATCAGACCTATACATTCCGGCGGAGTCTTCATCCCTAGTATACGACGTCGAGTACAGGTCAAGGGATATCTCCGATTATGAAACTACTGAGAATGTGGCCTTCAGGACGTCATGGTCTATATGGAATGGTCGACCTTCTCTCGACAAAACATTACCCAAACTTTGGGATGTCATAAACTCATGGGGTTCACTTGGCCCTTCTTCCAGAAGGATCTCACTGCGATACAGTCGATACTGGCTCGAATTTGATGCTGCGCGGGACTGGTTCGCAATCTATAATCTCTGTCGCAGGTCAGGAGTAAATCAGAACCGTCGAGACTTATCAATCCAGTTATCATTCTCTCTTTCAGCTGCAGCATATAGGCAGTCCAAATTCTCAGAATTCGTCCCCTTCGTAATCGTTTTTGCTCTGGACAAACGTTTTCGAAACATCAATCCTCCGCGAAACCTCTCTTATGTTCTCTCGGACGGGTTAACCCCCGAACTCGCTCATCTCAAGAGCCTGGTATCCAGATCTGCCCTACCTATTTCCTCAACGTCTGTGCGTTCCTCAAAAGCAGAGGGCACATCAATCGAAAATATCGAAGTATTGCAAGATCCGGCCATCAGACGGGAATCATCAGTTGTTGCAGAATCAATATTACAACAGTGGCCCAATTATCGATCTGTGAATTTTCACCAACATCTGTTCAACAAATCTGCATGTCATCGAAGCATTAAGAAATATATCGAATCAATGTCTCGGAATACCCGACTCAGAGACCACATTTTACACCTACAAGACATCCTGCAGCACTACGAGAATGTCTCGTTACCGGACACTGTCACGGGACCATACGTGTTACCGCTCTCATTCCCCACCAGTAGTAGTGCAGACCCACCTTCGCTTCACAATCTATTCGTGGCTCGCACCATTGTCCCATCTCCGTGTCCACTGGCAGATGGAGAATCTACTCTATGTCGTGAGATTTTTCCCATAGTAGAAACAGAACGGGTTCGACAACAGGGTGGTCTTGATAACTCGGACCCCGAGATCCTCATTGACGAGTTCCGACATTCTCATTACCCCTTGCTGCAGATCTACGGAAATGAACTGAACAACAGCTGTCGCGCGCTGTTGGGACAAGATTCCTTCCAATTTTCAGGAGTACCTCCTTCGCACGACGTCTTGCTCCTCTATCATGAGGAGTGCTCTCGCAGGAAAGAGAGATTATTTTCCGAAATCTCAGCAGTTCTTACACCATTGCAAGACTTAGAGAAAGTCACCTCTGTGGCCGGCCTCTGGCCCCGGATAACCCCTCGGTTGATACTTCGTCAATTAGCCTGGGATCACATCAACACACTCCCTAATCGGTGGAAATATGTGATAATGCGCTATGCCGTCTCATTCCTCAGATACCAGCAGTCGATCCGCCTCTTAGAGCTTTCTTCGCGACAAGAATACAAGGAACTTTACCGAGAAATTGAGACCATCTACAATGATGTACTAGCCGCATCGACCCCAGATTGGTTGTTGATCCAGGTTTGTCCGTTATCTCAACTACTGGTAGTATATTGAGATGACCGCTTTGGGCAGATCGAAGCAAATCTCATGGCACGACCACTTCAAGTGACCGTCGCCCGCGAAATGATTTCTCCAACCTCCAACCGGAACATATCCCTTCAATTCAATATGGGAGAGGGCAAGTCATCTGTGATTTTACCTTTGGTTGCGTCGACGCTTGCCAATGGCTCAAATCTTGTAAGAGTTGTAACCCTCAAGCCCCTCTCGAAGCAGATGTTCCGAGTACTCGTTAGCCGACTATCTGGCCTAGTTAATCGACCAATTTTCTATATCCCGATCTCCCGCAGTCTTCGCATGAACCACTCTTTGGTTTGGACAATCAGGCGTCTTTTTCAACGATGTGTCGCTGAGGGTGGTGTTCTTGTCGTCGAGCCTGAGCATATACTCTCTCTTAAGCTCTTGCACATCGACAATCTTCTGTCCCCACACAGAAATGAGGGTGAAAGTCTCATAGCTGATGGCCTAGAAGTATCACATGTCCAAATGGCCAGGGACTCGGAATCGCCCGATGTCATTGGCGGGAGAGACGAAAATGCCTCAACCTTAGCCAATGCTAGCGAGGCAAATAATTCAATAGCTGATGGACTAGAAGCATTACAAGATTGGGTTGCCGATATATCGCGTGACATACTTGACGAGAGCGATGAAATTCTCCATGTGCGCTATCAACTCATCTACACTGCAGGAGAGGGGATACCCGTCGATGGCCACCCGAGCCGCTGGATCATAATACAACAGGTATTCAGCCGATTGGAAGCACACGCTGTGCAATTACATTCTAGCTATCCGACGATGTTTACGGTTGACGCAAGGCTGGGGGGATTTCCAATTATTCGCATACTCGACTCCTCCATTTTTCGGCGGATATCCTCTCTCATAACCGATGATGCTCTCGCGGGAAAGCTATCGAGTCTCTCATTCGACGCTCTCCCATCACCAGTTCAGTCAGCTGCTCGCCGCTTTATCTCTCAAAAGGAGGTCTCAGATGTGGATCATAACTTAATTCACTCGCACTGTGCGGGAACGGCCTTATTCTACGGAATTCTCCTACTCCGTGGGCTCCTGGCGGATGGCGAAGGAATTCTTGGCTACGTGCTGAAAGAGCGTCGCTGGAGAGTAGACTATGGCCTCGATCCTAGCAGGACGTTGTTAGCCGTTCCATACCGGGCTAAGGTCGGCGATATCTAAAATAATGTGGAATGTCGCTAACCATGACCACAGGACGTTCCGAGCCTTAGAGCCGAGTTCGGTCACCCGGACGTCGTCATCACGTTAACGTGCCTCAGTTATTACTACGGCGGCTTATCGAAGCAACAAGTGCTGTTGTGCTTTGGTTTGCTAGCCAAGCTGGACAATCCGGAGATGGAGTATGATCACTGGGTCCAGTTAGCGCAGGACATCCCCGTGGCGCTGCGCCAGCTCAAAGGCGTGAACACGGAGGACCAAAACCAAGTGGATGAATGCCTCGTACCGTTATTCTCGAGAAACAAAGGGGTGGTGGATTTCTATCTGTCACAACGAGTCTTCCCTCATGCCGCACGAGAATTCTCATCAAAACTCCCGACGTCTGCATGGGATCTGGTGGAAACAAAGACAAACGTTGTAACTGGCTTTAGTGGTACAAACGACACCCGTTACCTCTTTCCTACGTCGATTACCCAAGAAGATCCCGACTTTGTGCTAGGTACAAACGCACTTGCATTGCGACATCTCCTTCTGCCTCAGAACGACCATTACGAGTGTACTGAAGGGGACAATGGCGAGAGAGAATTGGCGACTGCCTTCCTGGCGCGTCTGGTGAACCAAGAACCAGAAATTCGGGTGCTATTAGACGTAGGAGCTCAGGTGCTGGACCTTCAGAATGAAGAAGTTGCACGACACTGGCTTTCCCTTCGACAGGATGCATCAGCGGCTATATTCTTTGACGCCTCGGATAGTCTTACCGTGATCACTCGGGACGGAATAATCGAGCCATTCGTTTCATCTCCTCTCAACAGACAGCTCGAAAAGTGCCTCGTGTACCTCGATGATGCGCATACTAGAGGAACTGATCTCAAATTTCCCCAAGGGACGCGCGCTGCCGTCACTCTTGGTCAAAATGTCACGAAGGATCGATTGATTCAAGGTAAGACAATCAATATTTTACGGCGGACGGAAACTAATGAGCATGAAGGATGTATGCGGATGCGTCAGCTAGGGAAAGGCCATTCTGTGATGTTCTTTGCGCCGAGAGAGGTCGACCGACATATCCGTCAGCTTATTCCACATGACATAGGCTCTGGGGCTCGTATCCGGGTGTTAGACGTAATTCGCTGGGCCATGCACCAAACATGTCAAGACATCACTCACCACCTCCCATACTGGGCTCGTCAAGGCCTCGACCATAGTAAACGATTCGCGGCATACGAAGAGTATAAGTCATGCGGGAATTTAGAAGTTCTGCGAAGTGCCTGGCTGCAACCCGACGCCCAGACGCTAGAACAAATGTATTGGATCACAGAAGGCGCCACTATAAATTCCGAAATAAACAGCATCCCGTCGCTAAGTGAACGGATCAAACAACTTGGCGTTACGAAGTTGGTCAATATGAGGATAGCAGAAGAGCAAGAACGCGAGATGAGCCACGAAGTCAATCCAACATCCTCTATAGAGCGCCCTCCGAAAGTCAAAGCAGCGCACCACGTCATCCATGCGGACATACTCGAGTTCATTGAGACAGGGAAACTTCCAGATCCGGTGACGCACATCTCCCCACTCTTAGCGCCTATCAATATGGCTAGGGCCCTGGATTCAACAATCGAATGGGCTCCTTCTCCACTTGCGACAGCAGATTTTACGACAACTACCCTTGATTCTGATGGCTCAGCTCTGTCAGAATTCCTCCGCCCGGTCAACTGGATTCTTTCGAGCGGGTCGGGGAAGGATAGCACCGTCATCGCAATTAGCCCCTATGAAGCAAACGAGCTGCTTCCCATGATCCGCAAGAGCGAAAAGGTCCGGCTACACATATATGCCCCACGAGTCATATCCTCTATGCGTTCCTTCTCTGATCTCACATTCTATTCTATCCCGGACTCACCAGAAGATTCATGGTCAGCACCCGCCCATATAAGGACCGAGTTAAATCTATTCGCTGGGCAGCTCTACTTCGACAACACAGCGGAGTATAAGAGGTTATGTGTATTGCTCGCACTGTCGAGCGCACATCCAGGGGCAGAAAAAACCGAAATAGATGGGTTCGTGCTGCCTGCATATCGTACGGGAAAGGACTCCCCATTTGCAAGAAGCATGATACCTATCTTGAAGACACTGATTCAACTACGACAGAAAGGCAGGAGTTACAATAGGACACACTTGGCCCAAATATTGAATGGACAATCATTAAGTGAGGAGGCACTATGGGACTTACCAAGTTGATTGCTAGTATTTGCTACGTAGCAATGGAATTGCTGTAATGCAGGCATAAGTTTGACCAGTTTTTCGTATAGACTGCTGATTCTTTGAACATTTGTGTCGTGGCGAAGCCAAGCGGGAATCAGTACGTCTGCGTTGCAAATGGGCCAGTCCGACCAGTGGTACTGTATATCACATTAGTGACTCCTTAGCCCAGGCCTGAGGACGAGTGTGCCGTGCGGTCTAACTGTTCACGCCACAGCTCCTCCGCCACCTCGTCGAACCCTCGTTCAAGCGAACCTGACGCGCTTCAAGGATCTTCCATTATTTCAATAACCTGGGGGATGGCCATCGTACGACTTTAATCTTATTGTTTATCATGATTGTCGGAAAAAAAGCGACATTATAATCGATTTTTATTATTCGCCTTGATTTTTTCCATAATAAGAATTGTAATGAAGTTATAATCTCCATTATAATATGTAGCCGAGATACAACTGGCTTGTAACTCACTTAGAATTAGGTTATAATACAAGTTGATTATAATGAGCCAATAAGGCCAGAGTGGTGAGGATTCTAAGGCGCAGACATCGCGGCCTTTTGTAGTCGGAAACGCAGGCCGTACATGGCGCACGGACCAGCCTTAGCATTAAGCGCGTCCACTCGGGTGACTTGGGCGCTTGCTTAACCCGGGATTGCCGCCGTGTAATCGCGCAAGGGTTCACTTGACTCTTTAATCGTTCACTTCGCTCAATGGCTTTACTTCTACACACACACACACCAAGCAAGCGACAAAACAGTTGTAATGTACAAGTATATATACGCACTTCTAATGATACACACACGATGATTCGGAACAACGTCCGACTTTCGCACGACAGCAAATCTACGTTGCCAGCGTCACGCTCACCCCATGGCGCAGGGCGGGGCGGGACATTGATTTTGTACAGGAGGTCGTGCACTTCCTTCAGGCCTGTGAGGCGCGGGCTGTCAGCATAAAGTGCGATATCGCGCGATGCGCCCACACGGGTCGAAGAGCAGCCCTTGTACGTCACAACTTTAGCACGCCAGTTACCGTGCTCTTCCACGCCTGCAAGCAAAACGGCTTAGTACAGGCAAGGATGGAAATGAATTGAGAAAGGAGCGCCTACCACTAGGAACGCTTTAACGTTATTCGCTGTCTACTGCTGGAGCTCCTTGCCCTGGCCCTCCGAGTCGATCATGAGACTCGTACTATGGCGGCAGCGAGGGCCACCCACATGCACGGATGCGGCGCATAGCACACCCTAGCACGGACTACGATGCTCTGGAGCTTACGGGACAGAATGTCGAACGTGGTCTTGCCGGATACGAACGCGGCGGTCGTATCGGGTGCGACAGGTGACTCGTCGCCGGTGTTGACATCGTAGTGGTACGTTTGTCACTGGTGGGGATGCGTATCGCGTAAAGCGTCATCAACCTCGGCGGAGAGAGGTCGTAGAGCGCATCGTCGATGTGCCAGCGGTAAAAGCGCGTGCCGCCTGCTGCCCCATCTGCGGGAGAGACGGGAGTCTTGTGGAAGGTCGTGTGGGAGGGGTGTTTGAGCGGGTCGCGCTCGGGGACCCCGTGGGTGTAGACGGCGCTATTGCCGATGAGGTGCACCTGGGGCACGCGCGCTGCGCGCGCGGAATCGTCTTGAAGTCTGGATGGAAAATAGACTCTGTTGGTCGATTCAGTCATATTATTGTCATGTCCAGGGCAGGCGCGGGAACGAATTACTGTCGGACGGGAACGGGCGTCAGCACTAATCTGGTGCCAGGTGTACCCGCACCCCGGGTCTTGCGGTAGATAGCTGTCAGTACAAGGATACTGTAATACTACAGTAGTCCTTTGTCGACGCACATTGCTGCTCTGGAATATTCAGAAGAGAAGAGGGTCATATTGGAGGAGGATAAGATCAGAGAATACCCCCAAGATAACGGTTTCATCAGTACTAGTGTTTCATCCATGCGGAGGACGCAGCTCAGTAAATCAACAAAATCGGAAGATGCCGATGACTTTCCGGGAGGGATTTGCACCCGACAACTTCTATTGATCTCCGCTTTTCTCGATTCACTTTGACTTTCGTACTATGCGGCAATTTGTTCATATACCAGACCATTCTAGCAACTGTGCTCATCAGAATGGAATTGAATGTATGCGCAGGGGCAGGACAACAAAGCAGAATATAATTCGGTATGTGTATTTCTCTGAGTGGTAAAGGCACGTCCACGCCAGGGAAGCTGCGTTTGTGCTGTCTGAGTGCCGTACAGGAGGAACTACCCATGTGGAAAAAGAACAATACCATGTAGAAGACGCTGGTTGAGTTACTATTGAAAGGTAGGGGTTGTCATAGGACGCAATTTCGGGGAAATATTGATTGGCGGATAAGTGAATGAGGATGCCCCACGAGACTTCACGGGCTAGTCGCTACATGGCACCGCGCCGCCGTCCAGAGACGGACGTACCACCTTGTGCAACCCACAGGAACCCGATCCCGGATGCGGGCGTTCACACGCAAACTGTCCGAGTGGAAACAGACCCCGTACTGGGTAAATCAAAGGGCCCTGGTGAGGGTGGTCATGCGCGAATCGTCATCGTGGAGCCGACCTAAGATGAAGCCAGGAGGCGATCTGAACCAAGGGCTCATGGGCATGTCGTAGTCATAGAGCAAAGACCTTGATGTATGATAGATGGGACTAGGTTTACGGGTGCTGTGGTGATTGTTGGCATGATTGCCCTCGGGGATCCTCGCGTCTATCTGCAGGATTCTGGAGTCGGCCATCTCACCAAACCAGAACCAAGTTAAGCCACTCACATTTCAGTCGTTGTATGGGCTCGTCATTCGGATACCGCAAACCTGCAATGCCAACCATCCTCCGGCGTTAAGGCACCAGCTACCCAGGTAGACTTGCGGGCTGGCACAGGCCTCAAGCCGCCGCCCGCCCAACGACACACTAACTGCTGGAAGAGGTCGTGGAATCCTTTGAATGCTCGTTGTCCGTGCGGACTCGGACCTCAATCGACGCGAGAGGACAGTCCGATTCATTTCCGGGTATGAGGAATTGCGGCGCATGATGAGAGCGATGGACCAGACCTCGACGTGCGCGCCATCCGTGGCCAATAGGCCCCCTCCGAACTACGCATGAGATGTCCCGGCGCTTTCAACTTGCATACGCTGGGCTCCGTCATCATATCTGGTGATTTCGTTGGTCGGATATTAATACCTGGTTGGGGAGACCAGCGATGGACAAGAGGAGAAGAAGCGAATCTGCCAAACACTAGGAAAGAGCAGGCTGCTGCCATACCTGGGCCCTTCACCCTATTTCTGCGTTTGAAACCCTCGTAAATAATCTCGAATCTGTGGAAAGCGTCACCCGTGAGTAACGCACTGACCCACGTCTCGAACGCTCGGGACCGTCCAACCCTCATGCAGATGACGAGACGCCAGAGAGTATCGCGTGGCCTGCGAGGAAAACCCCAATTGTCCTGGTAGAAGGAATTTCTGGTCTGAGGCTTGCTAGTAGCATGACTGAAACGGTCACGAACACAGTGGCAGAGGCAAAGGGACTCAAGAGGTTGGGAGAGGACGAGAGCGGGTCCGAATTACCGCAGGGAACGCCAACAGGACTCGGAGATGCATTGGCACACATGGGAGATGGTTTATAACAGAAATTGTCGGCTTGATGGGCTACTCGAGAACGAGAACCTTGAACCTGTTGTAAGCCGAATTTCGAGACACGGAGTGACCAAACAAGCCAACACATAACACCCACTACTCCTCCCCAACAACACCCGTTCCCTCCCTCATTGTCCTGGCCCCCACTGCCCGCAATCCCATAAGGCAAACCGATCCCACTTCGATCGATATTGGCACGTTTTGTGTTCTAGTAGCAATGGGTGCACAGCAAACAGGCTCACCAGCCGTAACAAGCGTTGGCGATAAATCAGTTCATGCCATGTATGTCTTCCCCACTTGCACCTGTTCTCCTAAATCATGAAAGAGAACAGAGCTCGTGAATTCAGCTCCCATTAGAGCCCCTGGAATCGCCCCTCGTCCTCCATCTCGACTCGGTCACATTTCAGCCCGAACCACGCGCGGCATGGATGCCCCTCCCAACAGCAGCACCCTTTCTCCCCCTTGCGTGATCGTGCCGACGCGAGTCTAGGGGGCTCTTCCTCACCCTCACCTAATTCCCCACGACTCGCCCTCCCATCCCCATGCTGTCCTCCACTGTCCGCACCTCCACCCGGCAAGCCAGCCCCGCCACCGATTGATTCCGGCGTGTTCCACTCCATCACTACTATTCGCTGCCTGATAGATGAAGCCTCCAAGCTTGCCGTGCTCTTGCTCTGTCACTCGGTATGAATCATTCTAGGAGATCCGGGTGGCGGAAGGAACGTTGCGATATCTGCAAAACGGATTCATCGGTTGCGGGCGCTTGCTGTGCAAAGCTTGCCACTGCCTATCTGGCGGATGAGATTGTCTTCAGCGTGATGGTAATACACGGTGGTAGCGTGTTTGTGGATATCGCAGAGCGCGTTCAGAAAGTTGGTGCGTCGTCATATTTTCTGAATATCATTCCTGCACCTCTCAGAGATGCGGTAAAGATCCGAACGACGCAGACGCCAAGTTTGTCCACTTTTCTACGAAAAGATACCCTCTAGGTTCGTGCTTCCTCCATCCTCTGCCTGGATTCCGTTCAACTAGAGATGGCAGGCAACTTGCCGAGTCTACTACGGCTTGCGTTCTCGACGAACTCATGAAGCCTTATTCCCAATGATTCGAATTATTTCGTACCCGCGGCATCGTCGACACTTTTCACGACGAGTATTCCGCCGCGGTCAAGGACTTCACTCATACGCTTAAAGAGGCCTGAGCTTTGCGTAAGGCTCATTCATTCCATCGTAATGGCAGTCATGCCCCACAAAGTAATAAGGAAAAGGGCGACAAGAGGAAGAAAGATAGCAAGAAAAAGTTGAACGGACAAGTACCTTCCAACGGAATTAGCGACACAGATGGGGGCGGAGAGACTTCCGAGACCGAGGCGCCTCCAGTCCACCCACCCATCCGTTCTCCCCGACGCGCCAAAGCCCATCGAGCCCCCAGCTACTCTTCCTCCGCGCTGCGGCTTGTCTTCAAAATGCCATTTTCTTGGTTGACGAGAGGATCTAGGGCAATGGCACGGCGGAGTCGAGATAGGGAATCCAGATGGGCCACTTGGTAGGATGGACAGGCCAAAGCTTCAAGCGCATTGGGGTGCGCTCGCCAACGATGCGTTCCGAGGACAAATTAACATTGGCGGACTGTTGAGGAAGAGCATATGGGTCCACGAGCGCATCCTCGCGCGCACTGACTCCCTCGAAACTCCGCCGTCAACGTGCTCGTCTGGCAATGACGACGGTTCCTCTGCCGATAGTGACGACATCGTGGAGCGGACGGCATATGCATTGCTCTGAACCTCTCCGAGGCGCCTCGTCCAGGGGCGTCAGGCACCCCGCCACCAGCACCTCCCCCCGATGCGGCCGTATTGTTCACAACATATCACTCGCTACGGGTCGAGTTGCACTACTCAGTGCTGCTCTGCCTACTAATGTTCGGCGACTTTGTCGCCCTGCCCCGCGTGTTGATCCGCGCTACTACAGTCGTCGATGGCCCCGAGGGCTATCCTACCTTCCTGTCCCTCGCGGTCGATGGCGCAGGTGGAGTTCATCGAGACGCTCGAGCGGCTGGCGCGTCGGCGTACAACCCCATTTGCATGCGCGCGCTCGTCACAAGAATGCAGTGCGCGTAACGGAAAGTTCGCCATCGACGTGCCCCCTGTGCGCTCCCCTCCCGTCCTCTCCGTCCTCTCCCACGCCTATTGAAGCAACGCCCCATCCTGAGTCTGACTAGGACATCGTTCGACCCGCTCTCGCATTTTTGTCGACATCTTCATATGCTTCAAGCTTCACATCCGCGCGCCACACTCCCTCGCTAGCGCTGCCCACCCCATTGCGCCACGTGACACCCTCGCCGTCTCCCATGCCCGCTTTGCACGGCATTATCGACCTCGTCGAGTCGCTCGACTGCGCGCGGGTCATCCTCGCGCCTGTCGCGGAACGGCAGCGCGCATGAACAGAGCAGAATGCCCTTGAGAAACGGGAGATGTCGTCGAAAGGTCCACCATCGAGGTGCCCCTTCTGCGCTCTTCACCCCTTCACTTCTCACCTCTTCCCTCTACCCCGAGTCCGGGACTGGGACGTTGTTCGTCCCACCTTCGCCCTCGACGCTTTCATCTGTTTTTTCACAAGGGAATAAAGGCAAGGCGAAACCTTGGTTGACCAATGGCCCGCCGCACACGCCGAGGTTGTGCTAGCGTGACATGCCCGCAGTGTAGTTGGTAGAGCTCGAGGGTCTTGCTTTGTCCGAGTCGAGTGATGGCTGTCAAGAAATTTCTTGGCGGATAGGTGTCGTACGATGGGGTTGCCTGATTATTTTACATCCGCGCTTGTATGTGATGACGACTCGGATGCAGTATGTGAGCTAAATGGAATTTATTAGTGTTTTGTTCTGTGCTAGTTGTCCGCTAACGCCGAGAATCATCGGGTCTTCGTGTCGTTGGAGTGATTCGGATTATGTAAGCTGCAAACCTGAAAAACGCGAGCAGACCGACTCATCGAATGGTCTTGAATACTGTTGTCTACCCAGATACCGGACTGGCCGGGCACGACCCGGACACGATGCCTATGCTCAACAAAAAGAGCTAATAAAATAATTTAAATGTGAGGTGAAGGTAGCTATTCATAGCTTTCAATCCCAAGTTTTTTGGAGCAATAAACCCAGAATTGAGGTGACCAGTGGTGACTTGCCGGATCCAGGAGCTGTCCGGTATGGTAGACAACAGTAGATCGATTAAACGCCGAATGCCATTCGGCGAATCAAATAGTAACGAACACAGGCAATGCAGTTCTCAAGGTAGTTCTGCACAAGTTCTGCATGTCAGTTCGATTCCTGATCGGCCTGATCTGGTACGGCGCAACGAAATATGCGGGTTCGGGCAGGACCTCGAAAGCCTGGCCTCGCGTACTACACGTGGTCTTGAACCCTTTGCCACTGTGTTACCACTTTTACTTGTCTCACCGAGCCAATGAGGTATCATACCTGCTTACCTGAGCTTCCTTTTGTGGCGTAGTTGGCCGAATATATTACGTTTCACCACTGCCGCATCAACAGAGTCTTTTCTCAACCGTCATGTCCATCTCTACTACCGGTAATCTCGATTCCGATGTTTTGCGCTTGGTCGTCGAGCACGTCTTCATGCCCCCGAAACTTCCCCAGGTGGGCCCAGACGACAAGACAGAGCGGAAAACGAATATAGCGCTCTGTGATAGCCTCATAGAAGCCGCACAAGACTTCCTTCAAATTATCCCCTCCTCAGAAGCTCCTTCATGGACGCGTATGACCAAGATGATGGAATTGGTTCGTCGCGCTGCCAAAGCTCCGTTGACGAAGAAGGGCCTCCGGCGTGCGCTATCAGATATGGCCCTTGGAGGTATGGATAGATAGCTCGCACGTTGTCCTGACTTTGATTCGACCATTCTCCATTAGACGTATTGTGTATGTATATTCGGGCACAAAACGCTGCTCTCATTGTGCGCAGGCCTGCCGCCGCCAACTTTGTTCAATTCGAGGTCTTCGAAGTCTTGCCAGTGATCGACGCCGTAATGGAGACCGAGGGAAAATTGCTGTGTTCATACCCAGGATCTGCAGTCCAAATCCCCGTAGATATTTCTATGGACGATTGCTTTCTCCGGGAGCTCTCCTCTTTTCTTGTCCAAATGGATGTTGACGTTTTGCCTTCCCCGCCCTCGGCAAATTCGTCCGAAGGCAATAAACACGATCACGCCCATCCTGGTTACATATCAGAGTTATTGGTTGGACTCCTCAGAGGATACGGTCGGCCTGCAGTTGTAGATCGCATCATAAAACGAATAGGAGACGAAGTCCTATGGCATAGAGCCGAAGCCAAGCCGTGGCGAAGATCCCCATTGTGGCTCGTCCTCAGGGTTTCCCTTCATACCTCCCTCCACATCAGCAATCTCTACAAACATTTCATGCTCTTCTTTCATGTCTATCTTCTGCGTAATTGCGTCCGCAGAGAATTCCCAAGCGAGCTACTCTACGTAATGAGAGTTAAAATCGCTCGTCGTCTTTCAAAATTAGGTCCTTCACCCTCCGATTATGTGTATAAATTCGTTCACGATGTTACAAACGATACCGAAGCAATTCTTTCGAATCGCTGGACGACGTTTCAGGACAAGGTGTCGAACAGTTCTGATTTGCAGCTTGAAGGCCTCGAATTCTCTGCAGATTCACATATCTCCCTCAACAACTCATATAAGTACCTTTCAAAGGTGCTTCAAGGACACTTGGCCTCGCCGTCGCCTGATGTCACACAAAACCGGCTTTCTGACTCCCATAGTTCACGCCTTCATAACGTGAATGATTTCACTCTGTTTGTGAACGGCAATCTGGCACGAGCTATCACCGAAGATGCGCGTGTCGCGATCGCAGATTTCGAGTTGTCTGTGGAGAGAAATCTGGACTCCTGGATCGCCTCATATAGAAACAGTGATTCTCTGGATGTGATAGCTTCGTGCATCGAGCAATATTTTGCTGGTGCGAAGGATCTTTATGGAACGAACCCCGAAGATTTCTCCGTTATGACTCTGACCATCATGGATCTTTGGGTTGTTCTGGATAGAATTGCAATCCAGGAGTGTCCTTTACTCAAGGAATATTCTCCCGAAATACCCTCCAGCTTCCTCCACCCTTTGCTCCTTCATCGGGCAGCCAACCTGGAACGTGCTTCACCTATTGAAGAGTATCTATGTTGGCACCACAAAGAAGCGCTCAATGTTCCATCCGTCTTCTCAAATAGTGTTTGCGATTTTTTTTTTTTTTTTTTTTGGTGAATGGTTTAGATTTAAACAACATAAAGTACCCTACTACAAATTCAGGTACTACCAGTGTGGATCGAAGCTAAGGTCACGTCATAATGGGAATAGATAGTGTCACCTCCAACTCTACTCTGTGTGTGCGCAAAGTCCAGAATGCTCAGTCAACATGATATATAGACCTCGGCTCTGCATAATTGCCTCACTATGGCCACATGTGTACCGCATGATCATGGGCTCAGCATCATAGCAACCGGCTACAGTGATCGTACACCCTTGGGGGACTGGACAGACATGTGTTGAGAAGGCGAGGGAGGGTGGGCGAATCAGTGGATTGGAGGAAAAGAGGAGGCAGGCGCCCAACAAGCCAGGTCAGGGGGAAAGTTGGCAGGAAGGAGAAGGGGAGTGGGCGGCAAAGAGAAAGTCGGAGGAGAAGCGCTAGGTGCCCTACCAAAACGCTGCATCCTGTCGGCCAAAGAGGCCAACTCCTGTTGCTCTTGCAGGTCCATCGCCAAATGGGAGTACATGTGTGTGGTCCGAAGGCTCAACAGACGCTGCTGCTCAGGGATAAGCAGAGGTCCGGAACCTGACACGGTGGACACCTGGGGCGTGGAAGGGGCCGGTGAGGTCGAAGGGGCAGAGGGGGCCAGGACCACGGGCCGAGAGGCCGGTGGACCTGTCCCCTTACCACGGGAACCATACGTCTTCGTCGGCTTCTTGCGAGCCGGGCCAGTTGCTGAGGCAACCGGAGGCGAGGCAGAGGAAGGTGGAGGAGGGCATGGGGCAGAAGGCCCAGACTTGCAGGCGGGCACGGGGCCACGGGCAGGACGGGCAGGTGGGAAGAAATGTGATGGGCTTACGCGGCCATCAAGAACCTTGATCACATATGAGAAAACAGCCCGCTTAATGACCACAACAAGGCAGTCAGAGGGGGTGATACGGAAAGCAGCCCGTAGGAGGGCGCTATGGAAAGGGGGAGCGAACTCGACCCATGTAATGGTGCCCTTCTCATCCCGTTGCGAGGAGAGGAGGGAAGACTGGAGGTGGTTGCGGGAAAGGTACCAGTGACGACAAAATGTCACCAAGAGGGTGTTGAGTGGTGTGGAAACTGTTCGCTTGGTGGGGGAAGGGGCAGTCTTGGGCCCTGCGGGGGCAGGGGGGTCAACGGCCATATTCTCCATCCTAGGGCGAGCCGTGGGAGGAGGGGAAAGGGAGGCAGCCGCAGGGGAGCGGGTACCTAGAGAGGAGGGGGGGACAGAAGGGAAGGCAGAGCCAACGACGCGAGCCGCAAGCTCGCAGTCCCGAACGGCCTTCTTCCTAGCAGCCTTCTCAGCTTTAGAAAGGGGAAGGGAAGGGGTCGACGGTGAAGAAACAGCAGACATGGAAAATAGATGATGGTGGTTGAAGGTCAAGAAGAGCCTGTAGTGTTTGCGATTCTCATTTCGCTGTGAAGTACTTTTGTACTTCCAAGGAACTTCAAAGCCTCTATGATCGGATAAGTACTTATGCTCAGCAAGAACAAGCCAAGAAGCGAGTAGAACTTGCTCGCTTGAATTTGCAATCGAAATTGCTTTCACGCCAGGCCTCAAATATAGACCACAAGCAGATCCAGGTCACCCTCGATTGTCAAGTCCACAGTAAATCTTGCCCAAAATGTCAACTGGAAAATAAAGCCAAAGATTTGAAAATCCACGCCCATCAATGGCCTCTACCCTCCTCAAACATGCATGCACAGCTAGCAGTGTTTGAATTGTCTCCACCCCACATGTTTTCTGTCTGGCGTGATATAACCTACATGATTCTCCATGACATCGGGCACCCTTCAGCTGAGATTTCACCCGTTGTGGCTGTGACTCTCTCGGATTCCTCTTCTGGCCTCCAGCGATGGGCAATGCAACCCCGCCGTACGACTCTTGCTGCAACTGTGCCCTCGGCCCTCGGTGAAACGGTTCATATTCCCGCGGAGGAACATTCAATATTTCTTGATAATTTGTTATCATACAAGCTTTTCAACCGCACCCATAAGTCCTGGGTGGTAGAATCACAATCTGACTCCAGTCCCTCCAAGTTTTATGTTCCTCCCATCCCCCAGTCAAGTCCATACAACCCCCTCTGTCATTTTGTGTCAGCCACTCAACACGTGCCAAATGATATCATAACTTATCAAGCTGATTGTCACCAAGATATCAGTCCACATGAATTCATTGCATTTAGTGGGCTGCGCTGCAGCCCATGTCTCCAGTGGCTGAATATTGCAAGAGAACTGGCATCACCTTCTCTCTCATTCAGTCATGAGGACATGCATACGTTGATAACCCAGGCTGCCTGGCAAATCAGCCCTTTATCGAATGGCGTTTGTGAATGGCATACAGATCTTGGCATATCAAGCTTCGGTAATTTACTGCTATGCGAGATGGAGGGCATTCTTAAAAGGATAAAGGCAAGCTGGCAAGAGGAGGTCACAGTACGGACCATTGGTATGTCGGAATCCTCTCATCCGTACCTTCATAGTTTGTCTGTCCCTAGCTCTTCTCTGCTGCCGTCTCTTAGTCTCAACAACAGACCCACATATTTCTCTCCGGACGTGCAAGCTTTTGCGTGAGGCTCGAAATGTAACGTATAGGTGGATTGGTGAAGTACACATGAAATTAGAGTCCACACAGGATGAAAAATCCCGCTCAGGCCTTCAACGCCAGCTATGCATGCTCGCCATGACTTGTTTTTCGACTTTCGATGTATCCTCAAAGCATGTCCCTGCTATCCTTGCCAGTGAGGAGGACTTTTCTATAGCAATTCAATGCACAGTAATTGCCTACGACAACATGCCATTGTCTCTGACAGATGATGCTTCACTTTATCTTAAACGAATGCTTAGTTGCCATCGCCGGCAAATGCACAACTTAGAGCCCGTTTTTAGCCAGCCCCATTCATCTGTCAGCAAGAGAAGTGAGTTGTTACATTCTGACGCTTACAATGATGCCCTTGCATGGTTGAGACTATGCCACTATCACGACAACTCATCGAGTTGGCATGTGGTCCGCAAAAAGTGTCCTTGGTGGTTATCTTGTATAGCAGAAGGGAAGAAGGTCTACTATGACTTACTCATGGGCAAGCTTATGATCGGCAAAAAGCAACTGGAAGGGCTTCTGCAAAAGATATTGACTCACCCCACATACACCAGTGTTAAGGCTGTAGCGGGCCTTGGACTAGTTGGCTTGCGAGAACGAGGTCAAGCGGACCTAGCAAGCTTATCAGAGCAAGAAGAGTGAGTAGTTACTCGCTCTTTGATGCCCTGAAACACAAGTGCGATGGGGAGTGTGGACGGAGTCAACAATCCACCCAGCACTGGTGTGAACACAAATTGGGAGGTGTAATGCAAACGAGTGCAGACGATTAAACCTTCCAAGTAGTGCAGCTTGTATACACAAGTGCAGAGGAGTGAGACATGTAGGAAGACGGGTCAACTCCTTTGCAGTAGTGCAGCTAAGGACATGCTTGCTTAACGCTCAAGCTTAAGCGGTATACACCTGCGCCTTTAAGCAGGTAGACTAGGTAGAGTCTTGAGGGAGTGAAGCTAGGCGAGCAACCGAGAGACTCTGTCACACAATTGATGAGAGGAGAGGGGATATAACGTATGGCAATCCCTTATCCTCTAGACAGACGGTGTGAAGAAGCTACAAGTTGAGAATTAAGTCGAGCTTAGGGCTCAACTTCGTATCAAGGCTTCTTAAATACAGGAGGATCGTAATACTACTAGTATCGATCCTAGGGTCTGGAACAACGCTGGGACACTGCCCACAAGTACAGTATACATCAGGGACGAGTCAGGGCGAGTCATAGACACAGCAAATAGTACATGGATCCTCAGGCGATCCAGGGAGCCTTATGGAGATGTACCAGTTCGTACAGTAACTCAAACAGATCAGAACGCATATAGTAAAATTTTACGTAGGCTGTCCTTCTGAACATACCAAGAGTCTGTCTGTGACACCATCCCCCTCCTTAAAAGGAGGTGTTTCCACACACCTATTCATCCAGAAAATCATCCAGGTGGGGAGTGTAGTCCCCCAACGCCAAGTCTTCATCAGTGATAGACATACCCTGAGGCAGCACCAAAGAAGGAGGTGTGAGGGGGTGTTCGTGTTCATTTTGTTCTGCCTCTTGTGCCCAATGGTAGTGGCAGTTGTCGAGAGGCCGGTAGTGAGAGTGGGTACACGGGGCGTGGCATTGATACATGGTGCACCGGACGTGAGGGTCATGGCACTCATCTGCAAAGTGGCCTACCTCATCGCAGTGTGAACAGCGATTTGCCCGCCGTCGAGTGTTCCTCGCCGCCCTCACCCTTGTCCTGGTTGTAGCTGGGGCCGCCTCATGTGTGGTAGGTCCCCTGGGTCTCCTACTCCCTGTGGAGGTCCCAGGGCCTGACTGGCATGCTGCATAGCGAAGGGGAAAGGGGACGTCACCTGGTGTCCTATCTTCCCTCAAGTGGGGTGCCAGCTGAAGGAAGACCTGTGCCGCCTCCAGGCGTGCTAAGGCCGCCTCCCTCTCCATGGTGAGCCTGCGCCTATAGTCCCTGCTGGCCTGAGCTGTATCTCTTGCCTGCTGCTCAGCTCGTTCCAGCACTTGGAGGTGGCGCTCTTCCTCCATGTCCCGTATGACGGACTGCCTTACCCTCATGACATCTGCTATGATGCCAAGGTCTCCTAGGTTGGTAAGGCCCCACTCGACTCTGAGGTCGAAGGGGTATGCGAGGGAAGCGACGGGAGGAGGGAGGAAGTTAGCTGGGGCAGCCCCCACATAGGGTCGGGCTTCCAGGCGGTTAGCATAAGTAGGTTGGTTCCTACCCATGGTGCCCAGGAGTGTGGGTTCGAAGCGGTCGAGGGCAGGATGTACAAAGCGTGCAGTTTCCACCTGATGGTAGTCCCCTCCTCGCCAGTGTACATCCTGTTGATGGATCTCGGGGCAGAACTGGTACCAACCTTCTCCAGGGGAGTTGCCATAATATTCCCCTGCATAGGTAGGTGGCTGGCGTCGAGGGGGAGCATCAAGATCGGAGGAGCTGGTGTTAGCCTGAGCAACTGCTGCCATGACGCGCTCAATGGCGTCTCCTAGAGGATCTCCAACTGAGAGGGCCTCTGCATCAGTTACTCCAGCGCTGTGGTGGTTAGAGGACAGGTGATAGGAAGGTGGAGACGATGAAGGAGCAAGAGTGGCCTGTCTCCCAGGCTCTAGTCGGGCAGATGGAGGTGGGTCACTGGAGTAGATGGTCCATGCGCTGGCTGGGACCATGGAGAGGAGTTGAGGGGAGTGGACGACGTTGTGGCGGTACTCCTCCTCGATGGGGACCGCCTCGATCCCATACTGGGCGTGAGGCCCAAGAACTGCAGGTGTAGGCATCTCTCTAATAGTCCGGCCAGCTGCTGTTGTTGCTGTAGTGTGGTCTGGTCCTGGATGAGTGGAAGACTCACCTGCAGTCGCCGCAACTTCCTCTCTAGTCTCCTTAGCTTTTCCCTTCTCCTTTCTCGCTGCACTGCCGCCTCCCAGTCCGTCTGGATCCCCGTGTCCCCCCACTCCCCCTGTTCCTCTGACATGTTGATCGGCTGGAATGGTGGGAGAGGCACCGAGGAAAGTACTGAAGAAGGTGTCGCGATTGGTGAGTGAGAGGGTACGGAAGGTGCTGACAAGCTGCTCGACTGGGCTGCGACTGGGGAGTTGGGAGGTGCCAGGGTGTTCAGTGACACTTGAAGCGTCGATAGGTGCGCTGGTACTGGGAGGTGGAGAAGATGTAGGCGGTGCCCTCCTCTCCTCCAACTGCGAAGATGGCGTATGGGGCTCTCTCACCATTGTAGTGGCAACAAGGGTGATGTTCCTCCGTGACTGGGGTGAAGAGTGGACTGAAGTAAGTCCAGAAGATGGTCTCGCACCTGACCTTGAGGTATTCGTCATCATAGTCCTCCCCAAGTGGATACTCTCCCTCGGGATAGCTAAGGTCTCGGGGTTTAGGTGGAGGATGCGGTTGAGGTAGTCTTGGGGGTTTCCCAGCAGTCTTGCGCGTTCTCTTTCGCCCCAGACTGGGATGAGTATGCGTACAGGTGTGGCAGTAGGGTCCGGGACTGGTAGAGGAGTGTCTGTCTGGGCAGGCGAAGCAGAGGGTTCAGAGGGTGGTGGAGAAGACATGTTGCTTGTCTTAGTCCTTATAGCCCTTATATAAAGTTGGGTCAGAGCCTTTACAAGTAGTTGGTGTCCTTGGAATTTATTTTGGTATGTCCTACTAGTCTCAGGATTAGGAGGCACTGTCCTTGAGTTTTGGTGGCATCTTTGATTTGTTTCAAGGGTCCTCACTGCCTTGGGATTGCGCCGGTGGAACTCCTGGACTAGTTGTGGCGCCGAGAGGTTCTTCTTCGGCTCCCAAGAGTTGTGCGCTGCTGAGTATCCCTTCCAGGCCACTAGATATTGTAGAGTGCCTCTGTGTCGTCGAGAGTTGAGGATAGCATCTACCTCCCACTCTGGTTGGCCTTCCACCAAGTCAGGAGGTGGTTCTGGGTAGTTGGGACCATGCTCCATCGCCTCATGGTACAGAAGAAGCCAGGTGGCATGGAAGGCATTGTGAATCTTCCATTGGGATGGCAGATTAAGTCTGTAGGTTGTTGGACCAAGTACTTCGGTTATTTTGAAGGGTCCATAGCGTTTTGGACACAGCTTGGCTGTGGGGTGCGTTGTCTGTAGATTCTTGCCTTCTAGCCAAATGTATTGGTCCTTTTGGTAGGGTGTGTGCGTCGAGGGCCTCTTAAGCAGCTCCTGTGCTCGCTTAATAGCCTCCTGGGCATCTTGTCTGGCCTTCTTGAGGTACTTCTTTCGTTCTTCAATGACAGGAATCATACTGGGTCGTTCGGATTGTTGCGCCCTTGGAATAAACCCCATCCAGAGTTCATAGGGTGCCCTTTTGGTCGTATCTGAAGTACGTGCATTGATGGCATATTGCACAATAGGTAGCCAGTCAGCCCAGTCGTCTTGTTGGAAGTTACAGTAGATTCTAAGGGCTGTCTCGACATGCTGATTTGTTTTCTCTGCTTGTCCATCCGTTTGTGGGTGGTAGGCAGTGCTGAGGTTCTGTGACACACCCAGCTGTTTGCATAGTTCTTGCCAGAAGGCGGATGTGAACCGTGGGTCTCTGTCTGAGATAATCTTGCGTGGTAACCCTACAAAGGGGAACACTCGGTCCTTGAACAGTTGTGCCACTCCTGGCACATCGATTGTCTTCTTGCATGGTACCAGGATGACTCCTTTCGTGCAGTCGTGATCCGTAATTGCCATGATAGCATCATAACCTTGGGACTCGGGTAGTTTGGTGATGAAGTCAACCCCAATACTCTGGAAGGGCTCCGCCTGAGTGGAGGGGTTAATGGGATGGAGTGGCGGTGGGTTGCAGTGTGTGATTGGTTTGTTCGCCTGGCATACTGCACACCCCTGCACATAGTGTGCTACATAGAGTGAATCCCTTGGCCACCAATATTGTCTTCGCAGTAATTGGTGTGTTTTGCATTTCCCTGGGTGTCCCACAGTGGGGAGGTCATGATTCAACTCCACCACTGCCCGTCGCAGAGGATCCTCTGGTGGAACAACAAGGGCCGACCCCTTGTACCAGTACCCATCTTCCCGACACTCTAGATCTTCATAGGCTGCTGCCCAGGTGGCCAGTAGGTTCTGGAACCGTCCTTGGGCCTCTTGGATCATTTGGTCAATAGCTGTTGCCTCAATGACCCTGGCAAAGAGGTGATCTGGAAGGGCTACGACTTCGTCATTGTCTCCCTTGCCATCATCAAAGTCAGGGCATCTTGAGAGTGGGTTGGCTTGGTTCTTTCGTCCAGCTATGTGCCTTAGTTCTAGTGGGAAGTCTGCTAGGTATGCAATGCCTCTGGCAATTCGTCTGTTGACCTTTTGGGGCTGTCGATAGTATTGTAGGTTAGAATGGTCCGTCCATACAATGATTTTATGGTTCGTTCCCAAAAGTAATGGCCACCATTTCTTCATTGCTTTAACGATGGCAAGGAATTCTCGATCCCATACGTCATAGTTTCGCTCTGCTGGATTCAGGGCATGTGAATAGTATGCCACATCCCTCTTCTTGTTGTCCTTGTCACGTTGGAAGAGGATGGCCCCTACTGCAAAGGCAGACGCATCGACTTCAAGTTCGAATTGCCTGTGGAAGTCTGGATATGTGAGAATGGGTGCTTCTGTCACCATCTTGATTAGTCTGTCTAGAGCAGTCTTTCGATTGGTGGTCCATTCAAAGGGGATGCCCTTCTTGGTGAGCTCAGTCAGGGGGTGTGCCAGTTGGGCAAATCCTTTAATGAACAGTCTTTGATAGCCTAGCACTCCCAATGCTTGTCGGACTTCCTTGACTGATTTCAGTATTCGTGGCCATTGTGCAATACCAGCTACCTTATCTGGGTCGATCTTGAGTCCTTCTGCCATGACCTCCCAGCCTAGCAACGTCATTTTGGGTTGCATGATCTGACATTTGCTCGGTTTGAGGTAATATGATCGTTTCTCACAAGTGTCTAGGAAGTCATGTATGGCCTCGAGATGTCTTTTAATCCCAGCAGGCGAGTCATCTGTGGCTATCCAGAAGTCGTCCATATAGTTGTCTGCATCTCCTTGGTACCTTTCAAGGAAAGGCACAAAGTCCTTTCTAATCTGTCTCTGGAACCACGCTGGGGCATTGCAGAGACCAAAGAAGAGGATGGTGGGGATGAATGTGCCTAAGTGGTTCTTGATGGCTGCCTTGTATTGGTCCTTCTCAGCTATGCGAATGTTATTATAGCCATCTCTGAGGTCGAATTTTGAGAAGAGTGTCTTCCCATGCAGTGCCTCGAGGGCCTGAGTGATATTGGTGAGAGGGTTGTGATCTCTGATTGTCCAGTCATTAACCTTTTGATAGTCAATGATGACTCGTTTCTTATCGGTCCCCTTCTTGCCTCTGAAGTAAGATGGTGAGACTATGGGCGAGGGCCCTTCTTTGATTTGTCCTAGGGCAAGGTTTTCCTTCGTCCATTCATAATCAATCTTCTTTTCAGCTGGGGAGCAAGGATAGGGTCAACAGTTGATGGAAGAGGGGGCTCCTTCTTTGAACGTTATGGTCATGTCTGTCCCCCTAGTTGGTGGGAAACGACGCGAGAGTTCTTCAGAGAATACCCTCCAGTGACGTCTAAATTCTTCTGGCAGAGACTGCATTGACAGGTGGGTACGTCCTCTCTCAGTGTTTCCAGCCCACTTCTCTGCGAAGTTGACCTTTCTGAGGAATTTCCAGGTATGATCCAGAAGTTTCCCAACCTTCAAGAGTTTGCCGGCCGCCTTCTTGACCATTTGGCAGATCCATTTGAACTTGGTGCTTTGGATCGTCACTTCTCCGTCTTCTAGTTCTCCTGCCTTCCAGTCTATGCGGGGGTTGAACTCCCAGAGGAAGGGGTAGCCTAAAATCATGCGATCTTTGCCTAAGGACGTGATAAAGAACCTCTGTAGTTGGTCTGCTCCCACCAGTGCAACCCTTAGCCAGCAATAGTGAGTAATCTTGCCCTTCCTGTTCTCTGTTCCGTCCACATTGAGGACCGTAATGGGCATTTTAAGTGTTTGTCGACCAATGCCTAACGTTTTCCATGTTTTATGATCGATGAAGTTTTCGGTTGCTCTGCTGTCAAGCAGAGCTGTTTGTTCAGCCATTGTACTCGCCATTTGTATGGTCAGGGGAATGTTCATAACATTGAGTCTCCTAATATACACACGATGAGTACATAATGCCCACAGCCAGGCTGTTGACTTTGGGTGGCCTAAAAATCCGAATCTTCATGCATGGTAAGGGTTTCGATCAATTCATCACGCTCATTGGTCTTCATGGCCTTGATAGCAGCCATAACATCGGTCTTGGAATACACTGGAGGGGTGGAGCAATTGGTATCCATATCACTGTCTTCATCTGCATCGGAGGGATGGTTGTCATTGCTCTGGGTAATGTTAGAACCCGAGGCTTCTGCCGCTCTAGCCCTGGGCTGTTGGGTGCGGCACCTATCTTTCGGTTTCTGTCTTCTTTTAGCGCCTGGTGGCGCCTTCGGCCATGTAGGGCAATCGCGATACATGTGACCTTCCTTTTTGCAGTGGAAGCACTTCCCAGCCTGAATAAGCTTCGCTCTTTCTTCCAGGGATAGTCTCTGGGTTCGGGTGACGTCGACCTCCATTGGTACATATGGGCGAGGATCAGGATTGTAGTAGTTCCTGGGTCTCTGTCCTCTGCTTCGTTGGTCCACATCTCTGGCCATCTCCTGGAGTTTTGTGACTTTCCCCCTGCATTCTTTGGCTTGGGAAATAGCATACTGTTGTTCGTCGTAGATCTTCTCCTCTTCGGTCGCCGCCCGTTGCCATTCAATGAGAGTATCAGATTGTGGACAACATCCATAGCATGCTCCTAGCAATCCAGGGTCCATGCCCATTTTAAAGGCCACTATGGTTCCTGGGTCGTCAGGTCCCCATCCCGATTTGCGGCGAAGTCTTTCAAACCTATTGATGTAGTCCTCGACCTCGCCTTTGACCTGTTTGAGTTGTTGAAGTTTCTTGTAGGCGGACTGGGCTTGGTGGAATTCTGCAAAGCAATTCTTGAGTGATATACAGGTACCATTCCATAGGTCTTCATCTGTGTCAAGGTGAGTGGGAGGTACTTGATTTGCTGGGTCTCCGTCTACCACCAGGGTAAGTTCTTCTCCCGCTGCTGCTGCCCATTCGGTGGCATTGCCTCCCATCATAGTCAGTAAGAGGTTGGTGCGTTCAAATGGGTTGACCATGACTATATTATTGCGGTTTGCATTCCGGTAGAGATTGAACTGGTTGAGGAACATCTCCACAGTTCCCCTTTTGCCCATAAACATGACTGGGGGCATTCCTTTGAGGGCCCCAGAGTGCACGGCAGGCGCAGGACCACCAGCGGCTTGTTGTGGTGCTGCTCCTCCAGCTGGTGGTTGTCCTCCACCGCCTCCGCCTCCTGCGGGTGGTCCTCCTCCTCCTCCACCACCAGAGGGTGCTCCTCCGCTTCCTCTGCCTCCTGCAGGCGGTCCTCCTCCTCCTCCACCACCAGAGGGCGTTCCTCCGCTTCCTCCGCCTCCAGGAGTTTGTGTTCCTCCTCCTGAGGGCTGAGCAGCAGGCTGTTTTCCTGTTGTGGTAGGGGGGAGAGTAATCGTCGTTCCGATGGTCGCTGTCGAGCTCATGGCTGGTTGTAATGAGAGGTTTAGCACCTTTTGAGTGATTTCTTTGGTTTCCTTAGTGGCTATATAGGTGCCTAGGGCAGTGGCGAACGATTCAACCGGACTAGGTACCATGGTAGGTTCTTGTGCAACTGGTGAAGGTTCAGTTGACCCCAAGGTACTAGTCCCTTCCGTGTCAGTTGAAGGGGGAGTAGGTTCTCTTGGTTGTTCTGGTTTGAGGGTGTTTTCTGACGTTCTTTCCAACCTTGTGGTTGCCTCAAATGCTTCTTGAGGGACCTCCTGCGATACGATTCCTAGGTGGTAGTCTAGGGGTTCTTTGATCCAATCTAGTGCTGGATTGACGCTGTACCTGTACTTATCACCTTCTAGGGGTGCGAAGTGGATATAGAACCACTGATAGTTGATGAATTCGACGTCAAATCGGACTTCAGGGGCTACTATGGATTTGATCCAATAGCGATTTAGTTCTGGATTTTTGTAGGTGCCCCAAGTTGCCTTTCCTTTGATGTGGTCCGGAAGGTTGTCTTCGCCTCTTACAGGTACGGTGTAGTGCTTATTGATGTATTCACCAAACCCTTCTGTCTCAAATTGGATGTTGATCTGATCCAGTTTGAGGTACGTGCAATGCCTTTTGCAGAGGTACTTGTACTCCAACACAAACGGTGTGAGTGGGGTGTATTCTTGGATAGAGCGGGCTGCTGTTAGGGATGAGAAGCTCGACTTATGTTAAGGCTGTAGCAGGCCTTGGACTAGTTGGCTTGCGAGAACGAGGTCAAGCGGACCTAGCAAGCTTATCAGAGCAAG
>QFEY01002050.1:0-21650 GCA_003316435.1 Russula virescens | reverse complement strand
CTGGTTCACTTGAATACTAGAACATCACTTGATCGCTATCGCGATAACGATCCCGAGACGGATCATAGCACAATCCAGAATTACCGTATCGCTCTCGTTTAGGGCACACGCGCCTAAACCTCGATCGATCACTACACGTCCGAACCAGCGCCTAACCGGCCCGGACACCCAGACTCGTAAGGGACCTCGGGTCTATAAACCGTAGCGTAACGTACTTCGCTACACGAAGGCGGTCAGCACCCGTCTATATACAAACACTCTTGTTGGGGATAACCCATCATTAAACATCGCAGTCCTACGGTTCTGCACGTTGCCCTAAGCCGATTAGTTAGGTCTTAGGCTAGACTAGTACGCAATCTAGTTATGCAGTAGGAGGAACTCCCTGCACAAGGTCTTTCAAGACTACGTCGTAACGTAACTCAATGAAGGGACCTATAGAGGCTTATAGGTACGAAGGCGACGTGCATCGTCTATACATAACAGCAACCCCAACCAAGAACGAACCCTCTTGGTCGAACACGCTTTAGTCCGAGTGTGACATCAGACCAAGCTTCCCTCTAGACACCACGGCTTATATCAGTCAAGTGACAGGCTCTGAAACTGACGAACGTCGAAGAGTCTATCGAAGAACCACTGATACCCTACCCCTACACGTTACTAACCAAGTTCTCTGGCTCCCCTCCGTACCCGGATACGCCCTATACGACGATGAGACTGAACACGTCACTCACGTCGAATTCGTTGAAGATTACTGGTACGATGTCACGGACAGACTCTTGGTGCGTTCAGAAAGACAGCTATGTGAAAATTTTACTATACGCGTTCTGATCCGTTTGAGCTACTGTACAAACTGGTACGTCTCCATGAGGTTCCCTGGATCGCCTGAGGATCCATGTACTATTGGCTGTGTCTATGACTCGTCCTGACTCGTCCCTGATGTATACTGTACTCGTGGGCAGTGTCCCAGCGTTGTTCCAGACCCTAGGATCGATACTAGTAGTATTACGATCCTCTTGTATTTAAGAGGCCTTTGGTACAAAGTTGAGCCCTAAGCTCGACTTAATTCTCAACTTGTAGCTTCTTCACACCGTCTGCTTAAGAGGATAAGGGATCACCATACGCTCTATCCCATCTCCTCTCATCAATTGTGTGACAGAGTCTCTCGGTCGCTCATCTGCTTCACTCCTCAAGACTCTACCTAGTCTACCTGCTTAAAGGCGCAGGTGTATACCGCTTAAGCTTGAGCGTTAAGCAAGCACGTCCTTAGCTGCACTACTGCAAAGGAGTTGACTCGTCCTCTACACGATTCACTTCTCTGCATTTGTGTATACGAGCTACACTACTTGGAAGGTTTAATCGTCCGCACTCGTTCACATTAAACCTCCCAACTTGTGTCCTGCGCACCAGTGCTGGGTGGATTGTTGATAACGATCTACATTCCCTACCGCACTTGTGTCTCAGAGGATCAAAGAGCGAGTGTGACTACTCCCTCTTCTCCCTCTGATAGCTTGCTAGGTCCACTTGACCTCGTTCTCGCAAGCTCTCTAGTCCAAGGCCCGCTACAGCCTTAACATACGAACTCACCCACAATCGATCAGATAATACCTGGTGGACCCGACACTCCCTCCAAATCCCTCGAAACACCCGAGGCACAGGATTTTGGAACATCACTGATCCCCAACACCCCCTATACACTTTCTCAGCACGACAAAGCCCAGATCCTCATTCTCCCAGAGAACCCACTCCCACCGTTCCTGAAGACGCACCACAGCCTTCACCTATCCGATTCCACGACCCAGGATCTGACGACGAACCCGCCAGCCCAGAAGACATCCCTATAGCCACTACTACAGACGACGTTCACGCAGAAATCCTTTCTGAAGCTACTCAACAAATCGTTCACTTAGACAATCATCCCAATCCAGACACTCCCCCACGACAACCCCTTGTCCTTGAACGTGTTATAGAAAACATTATCCTTGAACACACTGTTCTAAACCCAAACCCCTTTGTTGAACTTATTGCCCCAGAACCAATCCCAGGTCCATCCCAATACGGTCCTGTCAATAGGATACCAACACCCCCAGGACCTAACGTCCCTGTCCACCTCCAACAGCCTGTACAACCTATCCCACCCGTCCAGTTCCAACCCGTTCCTATTATACCTCAAATCCCTATCATGGCAAACATCCAACAACAACAACAACAACAGCAGCAGGCCCCTGCCGCCCCAGCACTCTTGACCAATGGTCTTCGAGGCACTATGCCCCAAATCTTCACCGGAAAACGTACTGAAAGCGCCAACTTCATGAGAGAATTCGAACTCATGTGCAATATGAATGAGAATCACGAACTCATTGCCACTCCATACTTCAAAGTCAACCTGGCCCTATCTATGATACAAGGACCTGAAGTTAATGATTGGGTACAACAGAAACTCGACTGGTTGAGAGATCAAGTCACCACCCAGAACGTAGCACGAGGAGCTGCTATACTCTGGACCCAATTCAAAACTGCCTTCACAGACGCCTTCACTGACTTCATGGAGAAACAAAAGGCCATCAGTGAACTTACCAACCTCAAGATGCAAAATGGAAAACTGGAAAGCTACATCGCAAAATTCAAGACTCTCGTCCACAAAGCAGGTTACCCCGAAGGGGATACTCAAACTGCTGAAAGATTCGCTAGAGGACTACTTCATCCAGTCCTTGTAGGCATTCTCAGCAACCAAACCAACGCACCAGATACTCTCGATGCCTGGATCACCGCTGCTAAAGCTCAAGAGGGACGCCATGCCACCCTCCTCAACTACACTTCACCCCAAGCCTGGACCCGATGGACATCACCATTGTCATCATCAACGAAGAAACCTTTCCAAAAACCTCACTGAGGTTACACCAATGGTACCCCAATGGACGTGGACACCATCAGGAAAGCCACCACTCTCGAAGAAAAGAAAACCCACCGGAAGGAAGGACGTTGCTTCGAATGCAGCCTCCAAGGACATCACGCCAAAGATTGTCCCAAGAAAAGGAAGAAAACAATTCACCCCAAACATGACTCTCTGGAAGAGCTCCTTCGTCAAATATACCTTGAATGCCAAGAAGATGGCGACGACAAAGAATCAGAAGACGAGGATCCAAGTTCAGAGGAAGAAGAAGGAAGCCCATCTCTTCAAACAATGATGGCCTCCCCTCAAGACTATAGCATCAAGGACATAGCTGAGCGAACCGCCAGCTTCTCACCAGAAGAAAGAGAAGAATGGGTTCATGCCATGGAAGACCTAGGAGTGGATTTTCAAGAAGCTTGAATCAGACGGCCCTGATTTGAAGCATCTTTGCTGAAGAGGAGGTTTTTGTCTCCCCTATCAAGTCACTAAAGGCCGAAATCCAATTCAGAACGAAGAACGAAAGAGCCATCATACCTGCCCTCGTTGATAGCGGCGCAACAGAAAACTTTATCCATTATAAACTCGCTAGGAAGTACCGCCTTCCCTTAGTGGAACTAGAGAAACCAAGACCAGTACGCAATGTAGATGGCACTTCCAACCAAATGGGACAAATCACCCATGCAGTACGACTTAATCTGCAGTATTGTTCAAAAGCACTACCCTTCCTCTTCTACATGACCGACCTTGGAGAAGACGACTTTATCCTAGGATTTCCCTTCCTCTTCGCCATCGACCCCCCAATAAACTGGTCAGAAGGACGACTTCATGGCTCAGTAATCACCTTTACAGATGACGCAGACCTCTATTTCAAAGAAGACATCCCAATCAAGGGAAGTAGCAAAGACCCGAACATCCCGCTATATCACCCCCCTTCCGATAAGATAAAACCACGCTACCCATACAATCCGTCAAATCCCAAGAAACCCAAGAAACCCCGGAAAATTCGAAGCGATATAGGAATACTACGTGACACTCCCAAGAAGTGCGAAAAAGTCAACTTCACAAAAGAAGACTTTACCAATGCCCAAATCTTCCCTGGTAAAGGAGAAGCCCTATTCCAAGCCGCCAGAGCTGACAAAAGAAAATCAAAACGTAAACACAACTACAAGGACATCAGAGAACTTGTTGGAACATACACCAAAGGAGAAGGTACCACCTTAATAGAAGACCCACAACCTCTCCGCACCAAATATTGGAGAACAATCTCCAACACTCTTCCTCAGGAACCTCCTAATGATCCCATCACCCGAAAATATTGGAAAATCTTTATGAACATCCCGGACGATGAAGAACCTCTAGAAATTCAACGGACCACACTCTCCACTCAGTTAGCAATTCAGGCGAACACTAAACCTGAACAAGTCTGGACGGACATCGTCCCTCGTGCCTACCATCGGTTCAAAAGAGTTTTCAGCGAAGAAGAATGCCAACAATTCCCCCCTTCTCGCTCTTGGGATCATGCAATAGAGTTAACACCAGATGCTCCATCAAGCTTTGACTGCAGAGTATACCCTCAACCACCAAAACTCAAAGTAATGACCGATGAATTCCTTCTTACTAAATTAGAGAAAGGATACATCAAGCGCTCCAAATCCAAATTCGCCTCCGGATTCTTCTTTGGAGAAAAGAAAGATGGAAAACTACGTCCCATCATGGACTACCGCCCCCTAAACAAAGTTACAGTGAAAAACAAATATCCAATCCCCCTACAACGCGACCAATTCGCCTCGATGTCTGACAAGAAGTGGTTCACCAAATTAGACATCCGCTGGGGATACAACAACGTACGCATACGCAAAGGTGATGAATGGAAGACTGCCTTCAAAACCTACAGAGGATTGTTTGAATGCTGCGTCATGTTCTTTGGATTATGCAACTCTCCAGCAACCTTCCAAGCTATGATAGATGACGAGTTCAAGGACCTCCTAGATACGGGAGAACTCTTCATCTATATGGATGACTTCCTCATTGCCACCGATGGTTCCCTAGCAGACCACATCCTCATGGTAACTAAAGTGCTCCAGCGCATTGCGGACCTCGACCTCTTCCTCAAACCATCCAAATGTGAATTTCACAAACGAAAAGTAGCCTTCCTTGGCCACATCGTAGGAGAAAGTAAACTCTGCATGGACCCTATCAAAATCAACGCAATCACCAACTGGGAACCACCCACAAATCTCAAAGAACTATGCAAATTCCTTGGCTTTGGCAATTACTACAAAGAGTTCATCCCCATATACTCACTAATCGCTCGACCATTACATGATCTCACAAAGAAGAACCATGCCTGGAATTGGAATCTAACCTGCCAAACTGCATTTAAGATCCTAGTAAAAGCATTCACCACCTATCCAGTCCTCCAAAACCCGGACCACACAAAACCCTATGTGGTAGACACAGATGCTTCTGGCACAGCCCTAGGAGGCATTGTGCAACAAGCTCACAAAACCAAAGATGGAGAACTACGCCTCCATCCCATTGCTTTCCACTCCAGATCGCTCACCCCCGCAGAAAAGAATTATGACATCTACGACAGGGAAACCCTAGCGATCATCTCAACGCTAAAAGCATATCGCTATCTCCTATGGGGAGCTAAAATACTCATTAGATGCGACCACAAAAATCTCGCCTACTTCAAATCCCCGCACAGACTAAACGCACGCCAGATATGCTGGAAAGCCTTCTTGGAAGAATACGACTACGAATTCCTCTATATCCCTGGACGGATGAACATCATAGCAGACATGCTATCTCGAAGACAGGACGTTAAGGAGGGAGAGAATGATACCATTAACACCGAAACTTTCACTCTTTTTCCTCCACACCTATTCATTAAGACAACATACCTCGACGATGATACCAACAAACGACGCCTCGCACTCCAAGAAATCCATGACACACCCTCTGGAGGACACCCTGGCATCGCAAACACCTGGGACCTAGTGAAACGACGCTACCACGGACCCAGGCTTCGACAATTTACTGAAGAATATGTCAAAGGCTGCTCCAGATGCCAAGAAGCAAAAGCGCAAAAGTACAAACGTGCCCCTCTATACCACTTCGACACTCCAACAATGAAAGGTCCTTTCCAATACATCTCCATGGACCTCATCACCGACCTCCCTAAATCTGGGAAGTACGACACTATTCTCACTATTGTGGATCAAGGATGTTCGAAAGCAGTCAAGTTTATCCCTTGTAACAAGACCATAGATGGAGAAGGCGTTGCACTAGCATACCTACGTCACCTCCTCCCCTTCTTTGGCATCCCTCGACGCATCATCTCCGACAGAGACCCCAGATTCACTGGAAACTTCTCGAAAGCACTATGCAAAGCTATGGGAATCCATCAAAACCTCAGCACCGCCTTCCACCCCAGAACTGATGGACAAAGCGAGCGCATGAATCAATGGGTCGAGACCTACCTCCGCAGCTTCGTCAACACCCAACAAAACAATTGGAGCACCCTCTTACCTATGGCAGAATTCGCTCACAACTCCTGGAAACATGAGAAGACTCATCACACACCACATCAACTCTTGTTTGGCATAAACCCCCAAATCAACATCACTCTCCCAGACAATGCAGTTCCATCAGCAAAACAACGCCTTCAGGAACTGATTCTGATGCACACAAAAGCCCAAAAACTCTTACAACGTCACCCTGAAACACTCAGAACTCCTCGAACCTTATCAAAAGGACAGGAAGTATGGTTAGATGCGCGAAACCTCAGCCTTAAGGTCCCATCTAAGAAACTAGCGCCCAAAAGATATGGTCCGTTTAAGGTAATCAAACAAATCTCCCCTGTGGCATACAAAATCGCACTGCCACCATCCATGAAAATCCATGATGTGTTTCACGTAGATCTTTTGATACCCCACAGCAAAACCAGTGCTTATGGGAAAACATACCAAAAACCTCCACCTGAAACAATTGATGGACAAGAAGAGTATGAAGTCGAAGACATAGTAACTCACAGACGGTCAGGACGTGGCCGCAAGTTGCAGTACCTCATCAAATGGAAGGGATATCCACCATCAGAAAATTCCTGGGTGAACAGCCATAACCTACATGCCCCAGAAATCCTGAGACGTTACCAGAACACTCAAGACAAGTAACAAAGCTTATAAAAACCTCCTAGTATCCACGACGAACGACATCACCAACTCCTCCATTCTGGCCAACCTTGACATTCAACAACTCGACCTTTCAGTCATCCGCACCCTCGTCCTCATCCTCTTCCTTTTTGACATCATCCTCATACTCATCATCTACATCCATGGCTGCCTCCTCGCTCTTATTTTCCTCCAACATCGACCTGTGCCGCAAGGAGGACGAGCTCCTCCTCCCTACCGCGCTGGAGGAACTTGTTATGTGCCTCGCGTTCTCATCTGTATGAGTATTGATTGGTGACTCGTTCTTACTTGGCTCCTAGTTTCGCTGATTCGCTCGCTGACTCAATGACGTTCGCTGACTCAATGATTACCTACGATTCTCCTCTGCTTACTGATCGCTGACTCGTCCGCTGATTCAATGATTACCTATCATTCTCTTTACTTACTGATCGCTGACTCGTCGAGACACGTCTCGGAATGTTCTGGAAGATTCACAGTGATATATATAGAGACGCCTGTATTTACCAAAAGCCTTAAGCTTGTGTTATTCCAAATACACGCTATTGTCTCACCTCTGCCCTTGTGCATCTCTGAAGGCCCTCCTCTACTCATTAGCATTCACTCTTGGTCTTGTATTTGGTTACAAGCCATTCGGAGTCTATTGATTGGACTATAAGCAATCAACTTCAGAGTCGCACCACGTTCCGGTCCAGTCCGGGCCGGATACCTTCCTAATTAGGCACGACGCGACTTCACTCGAGAAACCACTGACCACTTGCACTTCGCTAGGCTTGCTATCGCAAGTAAGACCCCAGATAAGGTCTTATCAGAACTCAAGAATTACGTGACCCCTCCCCTTTCGCCCCAAGTCTCTGACTGGGCAAACAATGTATGTATGGAAGACTCCTTCCAAGCCCTCTCCGCCACCTTCCGCAACCCATCCCCTGGGTATGAACACCCTGGAGAAGGATGGTTCCCCAACCTGGTCGACGCCCCCTATTATTTCTACTTCGAAATCCCCTCTCCTTTGGGCGGTGGCATTGCCAACTACGTTCGGTACGACCTCACCCCAGCCTATCCTCTCGTCATGGGAACCCTTGGTAAAGGGCAACCTGTTCACTCCCGTCTCCTCCGCCCACGCCCTGCTTCAACCCTTCCACTCCCATACAGTGGCATGCAAAAGGGGTTTTTCGACCCCAAGAACAAGTTCAAAACCTGGGTCGACAAGGCCCTCAACTCCGAAGATGACCCCTCGCTCACAGCTGGAATGTACCAATTCTGGTACTATGAAAACCGTGAGTACTTCCTACGTGCGGAGATCGCCCGGATGTACCGGGAATTAGAGGAGATCGAGCGGTTCAGCGATGAGGTCATGTCTGACCTTTGGAGGGCCAACGCCTTCGAAAGGTTAGTGGTCCAAATCGCCTGGCAGGAGCATTCAGACGAAGAAGACTACGACCTCTTGGAAGAGGCTTTCAAGAACTACAGTAAGCTCTCCAACCAGGCCCCATCTCCGACTCCTCCTCCTCCCTCCCGCACCAATAAATACTGTAAGCATCACGGTTGGTGCGACCACGAGTCCGCAAACTGCTGGACCATCGCGCGGCTTAACAGCCAAGGGAAGTCATGCTTCCTCTGTGGTAAGGACGACCACATTTCCCCCTTCTGCCACCTCACCACTTGCCACCTCTGCAAAGGGAAAGGCCACTACGCTTATGCCTGCCCCAATGCCCCACAACGTCGCAAGGCCATTAAGATGCGCCATGCACCCCTCAAAGTCAGAGCAGGCATGTAAGGACGTTGAGAGGGAGGTGATGCTACGCCCTATTTCTTTTCTCATGGTATGGACTCTTCATTAGGACCTTCACGGACCATTCCTTCCCCTTCCCCTTACTTCCCTTACCTTCCGTACCATTCCCTGTACTTATAGAACGTTCTGTTACTTTCTGTTACCTTCCGATACGTTCTCATTGACTGTGCTTGATACTGCGGACTGTGCTTTGATACTACGGACTGTGCATTGATACTACGGACTGTGCTTTGCTATGTATTCGACTGTGATCTGATTCCGTTCCGTTCTGTTAGCTTCTAGTAGTTTCCGTGCCCGCATGTATATAAGACGACCCCATTCTGACACCAAGCCTTAAGCTTGGTCTTCTGTTCAATACAGGACTTACCTCGTCACACTCCCGCGTGCCTCCCTAAGTCTTCTATCTAAGCTTCACTCCTTCAAGCTCGCCCTCCACTTCTTCAAGTTCGCTTAAGTAATCGGCAACATCAGCCGATCCGCTCCGGACCGGGGACTTACCCAATCCGGAATTACCGTATCGCTCTCGTTTAGGGCACACGTGCCTAAACCTCGATCGATCACTACACGTCCGAACCAGCGCCTAACCGGCCCGGACACCCAGACTCGTAAGGGACCTCGGGTCTATAAACCGTAGCGTAACGTACTTCGCTACACGAAGGCGGTCAGCACCCGTCTATATACAAACACTCTTGTTGGGGATAACCCATCGTTAAACATCGCAGTCCTACGGTTCTGCACGTTGCCCTAAGCCGATTAGTTAGGTCTTAGGCTAGACTAGTACGCAATCTAGTTACGCAGTAGGAGGAACTCCCTGCACAAGGTCTTTCAAGACTACGTCGTAACGTAACTCAATGAAGGGACCTATAGAGGCTTATAGGTAAGAAGGCGACGTGCATCGTCTATACATAACAGCAACCCCAACCAAGAATGAACCCTCTTGGTCGAACACGCTTTAGTCCGAGCGTGACAGTGTGGGAGGCCAAGTCGACATTGCCCTGCGCATTAAGAGTGGCACTGCCCGGGGTGGACACAACGGAGCGGTCCGAGCATTCATAAAGGATGGGGAGAAGGGATGGGAAACCCATTGTGGGATTTATAGGCGTGTTTGGTGCAGCAGGCCCACTCAGTAGGGAGTGCTGACCAAGGTGCGCAGAGGGGGAGTCAATTGACATGGAGGATTCGATGTCGATGACAGGGACATTAGTCCCTATGGGGATACTGGGGCCTGGGACGTCCAGGTGGGGAAATAAAGTGTCAGCCACCGATGGCGATGGCTCGGCAGATGAGGGCGGGGCCGACGACAGGCGTGCGAGCAGTGACCACTTCGTAAGGCATTGGCCTTACACTAAGCCAACAGTGTATTAGACTGTTGTATTCATGAGGGGTCCTGAACCCGAACTTTGGTGTGCCAGTAGTAGTGTTGCCATTGATGTGTCCAATGCGATTACTGGAAATGATGCAGTTGTTGCTGTCGCGTATTGAACCACAAATGATGATACCGTTGTTGCGAAAATCGTCGGCACCGGGATCTTATACGAAGTCGCGGGTGCCGACGTCTTGGTTCTAGCCGTTGCGCCGCGTCGGGCCGTCGGCAAGGATGTCGGTGCCATTGGTATGTGGGTCCCTGCTATGTTAAGATGATGCAATCAAACTCGCGCTCTCTGTGAACACACAATAAAATGTTACCGTGCTTTTCACATGACTTATCACCTGCGAGAAATTTAAAAAAAAAATCGTGCACATTGTTTTAGTTATATCACCTCAACGAGCCACCGGAATTCAAAACGGATTGCATCAATCAACTATCTGTAATGTAGAGATCATGGCTTTGAAAGTAAGGTAGCTCCAAATGACAGTTGGCTGTAATAGATGAGGCGGTGGTGGTGGTCGAGGAGTGTATGTTGGCTGCGTGCGCTAGGCACGTTCGCCGAGTGAAGTCCGGACCAGGGGAGAGATGGGAGAGAGGGAAAAGAGGAGGAGAGAAAGGAAAGGGGAGGCGACGGCGCGCGGCGAAGACACACAAAAGAAAGGCAGAAAGTTACTTGATTCCCTTATTGTCCATAGGTAGAGTTGTTTATATACAGGGTTCAGTACCTAAGCTGTGTAGTAAGAATACGAGTCAGAATGAGGCCTGTAAGAGCCGGTAGAAGCGAAGGCGATGCAGGTTGAAGGGAGACATGGTCCGATACAGCGTCACCACAAATCAAGTTCCGGAGAGCACAGGTCACGCGTGGCCTCACGCGGGGCCTTACAGGAGACTAGCTCTCGACGCGTGATAGGTCGCGGCTACAGTAGTCTGCTCACTCGGCAGTGCGCAAAGGAGTGGAATGGTGGGGGGAATGAAAGAGAGGGAGGTTGTAGACATCTCAAGAGGAACGCGATAGGCATGGTAAACGATTCCATGACCGCGAGGAGGATGAGCCAGATTGCTATGATGGTAAATGTGACAACGAAGGCAGTGACCGCCAGTGGGAGTGCGCTGGCGCCATTGGGGTTATTGTCATTGTTGAGGTTATCGTCCTTGGCATCGCAATTGGCGCTGTCGGTGCTGCTTTTTGCAGTGCTGTTAGTCGCGGCGTTGGTTACACTGGAATCCCCGTTAGTGCTGCTATCACCACCGAGGATGGTCTTGCCTAAGTCGTCGTCAGCGCGGTCCCCATTGCTGGGTCTCTCACCGCTCAGGCCTCCGGGATCGTACACGGAGTCATCGTGACTGACGCTGCACTTCCTGAGGCTAGCAGTGGGGACATCGCCGGTGTGCGTTGGGGCTAACGTAGATGCGGTCCCAGTTGCAGTTGCCACCGTCACCGCTGATATACGGTGATATTGTCATCGCCTCTGCCGTCGTGTGCAGTGCCGACTGGTTTACAATGAAACGGGCGCGGACCTTCTCACCTGGTCTGCGGGGCTGCGTCGGAATGGCATGGCTTCGATCCTTCTTCGTATTATGGAGCTCGGAGGGTGCTGTGTATAACATCGGTCGTCCAAGACAACAGGGCAGCAAGAGGTGGAAGCGGAGGCAGGACTGAAAACGAGGGATTTGGCATGGGCAGCACAAAGGAAATGGAAGGGTGGGTTGGCAACAAGGACAAGGAATCTAAGGAAGAAAAGAGATGCAAAAAGGACAACACCCTTGGGGAAGGGGATGAGTGGTGCGTCAATGACCACAGGCAGGGGCAGTGGCGTAAGCAAGAAGCCGTCTGGGGAAGAGGTGTGCTGGCAATCAGATAAGGATGCAGAGACAGCTGGGGCGGCAGGTTGAGATATAAAGGCGTTGGCATTGACAGCATGTCAAAAGGCGGAGGTGGGAGTAAAGCCAGAAAGGGATTGAGAATTACAGGGTAATGACTGTCGTGGTGAATCAAGCGACGAGAGGGTTGGCATGGGCAATTGTCATCCGAGGGAGGAGCAGCATGAACGGTGGGACAGGAAGCGGAGATGGCACGAGATCGGGATCGGTGGGGAAAGAAGTGGAAGGAGGGAAGATATGAAGGCGTAGTCGGACTCGGGAGAGGAGAGTGGTGAACGTGACGGCGGACGGGAGGTGGTAGCGGCAAGAAGATGCGTTTGCTGCCGGTTGGGGGGCACAAGTGGAGACCGAACGCGGCGGGTGAAAGAAATAGAAGGTGGTGTCGTTCTTGCACGAATGCGGGCCTGGGGAACATGGACACGATGTCAGAGAAGCGTTGAGGACTCAATGCCAACAACGTGCTATACAGTTGTGATGAGTAGTAGGCGATGTAGGAAACTTGAGAAACATGGTCCTGGACTCCAGGACGCGAACTCCGGTGCACCAGTAATATGTTATGTGCGAGTCCGAGTGGATACCCAAAGTCATTCATAGGAAAGCAAACCCTCGCAGGCCTGAGGGCTGTCGCCGGGGCGATACAAGAATTTGAAAAAAGTCTCGGGTACGGTACATTAGGGTCAGAGTATTCGTGGGGGATTGCACTGGCCCTTCCACGTTGCCCTCTATCCATGATCCTCGGAGGTGGTTCTCTTTGCTAGGGTTGAACATAGGCCTGTAAGATCATACTGAAGGCGCCTAGCACTTCCCTACATTCCTTAGTACCCAAAATGCGGGAGAGGAAACCGTGTTCGGAAAGGAAAGAATATGTTACTCTCTTTTGGCAGCATGGCGTAGGGAAGACGTGATGATGTGGCACGCAATTTGGAGGATTTCTCTGCACTCGCAGTGATACAACTCGTGTGATACTGTGAAGTAGGAGCTCTCTGAGTACTGCTTCGTTAACTTTCGTTGTCGATCTCGTCAGGAAGTGTTGTGATATTGGCCAAGGTCGTGCGGTGTGTTCACCTGTGGACGCAGGTGTGGTTAGCAACCATATGTTTGTAGAGAAAACGAGTCGAGGGTGCGTGGACTCGCCTTTGATGAAGGAGGGAGCCTTCCAGCCAGCAGGAATATGAGGGCGACACCCGTTCGAGTCGCGCTGACTCACCCCAGTACGCCCCTATTGAGCGATGGCTTCCAAACGAGAGATACATTCGGAGTTATTCTTTTGTTGATGGCATTAACGGTGTTTGGGGGATGGAACCCAACAAATTGTTATCTTGAGGAGCTAGCCGGGTACGTGTCAAGAATGTTGGTCATGGCTTGTGAGAAAATCGTCATGCTGGTGGCTTGGCTTGGAGTGTCACGGTCGACGCATTGGGATGGGAGAAAAGAGTCGGTTGCGTAGATTCTAACCTGCCGGATGACGTGGTGTTGAGATTGCGAGTGCCGTGCGAGGGAGCAGGAGCGGAAAGCAAAGTCTCTTCTGCAGGCGTTCGAACCTAGTATTCATCCTTAGTTCTGTGATTTTACCTTTATAGTTAGCAGTGCAAGCTACCGTAGAGATGGGGATGCCGGCGTTGTTGCCCGGGAAAGTGCGGCACAAGAGGTAGGGTGTGTTATGGAACTGATCGATATCTTTCGCGTGTGCGCACGCGTGCGGATGTCCATGTCACGTGATGAGGTGTTCGACGGGTGTATGTCAGTGGTGATGTACCACGGCGTGCAAACCAGGCTCTTTGATCAAAAAAATAGTCATAGAAGAGTCTGATAAGTGTTAAACTATTTTCACGGTTTGGGTCTACATGATTACGTAATACAACATCTAATTAGACTCTTTTAGAATTCTTTATACCCTGATTTGCACGCAGTGTACACCATCATCACAATCAAGATGGCCGCCCCATGCACAGATCACCAGCGCTACACAAGTGACTCCATCACTGCTGTCATTGCCCTCGAGGTGTCTTTTCTGGATGTATCATTTATAAAGGCAACCAGTCATATCTTACTGGCCAGCATCGTCCTGGTCACCCCCCAAAACCAGCTAACCATCGCGATAACCTCTTGCATCGTAGCCTGTGGTCTACGCTGGTCGTAGAAAATGGAGTCCAAGGCCCAAAAAATACTCGACATACTCTTTCCACCCCTCAGAGATACCATTATAAGTATGATATGCCAATCATTGCTCTATGGTCATCCTTGTCGCTTCTCCCCCGTAGTCTGTGCTGATCCTCGAAGTATCCCAGGCATATATTTGTGTCTCGTTCCTATCGTGGTTCACGTCATGATGTAAGGCATCCGTCACTTAATCCATCTGATGCCGCTTTTCTCAAGGAAATTTCATGATGAACCAGCACCAATGGCCTCCGAAGCCGAGCTCGGAAATGTATTCTCGCCATGATCACTTCCATGTTCGCTTTGTCGACTGCGTATTGGATCTATACCATCGTCTTCACCTTTGTAAGCATGGACCTAGACAGCCGCGGTATCAAGGCATGCTTCGGCAGAGGTAACGCTACCGTTTGCCTTTTCCGTAAGGCGACCTCTGGCGGACCGTCTGGGATAGCTCTAGGGATGTTCTACGATATTCTTCTTGTTAATGTCAGTACAGCACAGCACAGCACAGAGCACCGGCATCGTCCCCCCTCACATCATCGCTGTGAACTGGCACTCATCCATAAATTTCGATTTAGTATCTTATTGCTGATGGCGTCGTCGTCTGGCGGGCTTGGGTCCTGTGCTTTGACCAGAGTAGGGTTGTCTTGATGATTCCTGTAGTATTACTTGTCATGAACACTGGTGCGCTCTCTTCCCTTCTTAACCCGTCTTGCTTCGCCTCACTGTGATCTGTCCTTCCCTTGAACATTCTCCAGTCGTTTATTTCATGGCGATTGTGTTGAGGGCTGCCATAATAATTTCCCCAAAGGGGCACCATCGTGCCCTCTTTGGCTTGATGATGGATGGCACCCAATTCGCCCATCTGTCGCTATCCCTGTTAATCAACATTTTTGCAACGTCAACCATAGCTCTCAAGGCCTGGTGAGTCCGCGTCTGTGGTGTCTTCAATAAACACGTTGTTGACTGCGACTTGATCGATTACATGACGTACTTGTACATACAGGAAGTACCGCAAGTTGCTGATGGAAACTGGGATTGGTATCCGAACCCCTACACGAGCAATTAGGATATTGGCTATCCTGGTCGAATCGGGTGTAATTTATATTCTGATTGGCGTAAGTCCTTCCTTATCATACAAGTACGATGGTCACATCTCACTCTATCCAGCTCCTAGTCTTGGTCCCCTCTCTCGGAGTCCGAGTCTCCCAGAAAGCTCTAAATTTAACTAACGTATGCTTCCCTTTGGGCTTACAGCTGGTAGTGCGTTATGGCGTCTCACAAACCACCTTTAAATGTATTGATTGCATGATTTGGTGGTTAGGGAATCTATCCAGTCGTCGTAATCCTACTCGTGGAGAAGAACCGCTCGCTCGACTCCACATTCGGTTCGTATGGCACTATTATTGACGATCATGGGAGCCGACTTTCACAAATGGAGCCCACAAGCTTCGCGCCCGGGCGCGTACTTGCATCAAGCAGGCCACCTGACGGAGATGGATTTAGTAACCAAACCACTAAACACTAGGATTCATGTTTCATCCTATTCTATGTCAGAAGTTCACTCTGAACGAGGAGACACGGGAATGTATTCATGAAGCAGCAAGGCTTCAAGCGGGAAATTTAGGGGTGCCCACTAGTATACCCTTTTTGTACTATATGACATCGTCCTTTATCGCCTGTGTACTCGTATGTTACTGCGCCTCACTGATTTCCCGAGCTTCCTTTTGGGCATATAAAATCGGGATTCATTGAGCGTAGAAGAAAAGCGTTTACCTTGACTTAAAACAGTAGAGGAGGGGTATCAGGTTTGTGATACTGGGGTATAGCGGGAAGTCCTGCGGATTGAATACCAGTACAGTCAAGGGCAGTCGCACGTAGTTTCTACATAGAACCTAAAGTCACCACTTCTCGCGCGTGACCAAATCACAGTATAGTGCTTAAACTCAGAGTACTTTTCATTCCAGCCAACCAAGTTGGATTGGGTACATCGGCAACTACAAGACATGTTTAGTAGGATCTGCACTCCTCATCAGGCAGAACAAAATTATTCATAAATTATGGCGTTGCAGTTAGCTAAGGCTGACGGAAGGGTGCCCCTAATGCTTTGTGTCGCTATCTTACACTTTTGGGGGTGCATACGACGTCCTGGCACACTGGTGTAACCTGGATGATCATATCAACGAATGAATATACCTCGAGGTTGTGGCGGGTGACACGTTGGCAATTCGGAAATATCAGGGTGACTATCAAGTGAATACAGATGAGTCGTAGTGATCATGGCTGCATGCTGGAGACTCAAAGCGAACACTGTTGTAATCATGAGTGGTCCTGGACCCGAACTTTGGTGTGCTAGCATTAGTGTCTTCGTTGATGCGACCAAAATGATGCCGTTGCTGCTGTCACGTATTGAACCTCCGATGATATTGCCGTTGTTGACGAAATCGTCGGCGGCGGGATCCTACACGAAGTCGCGGGTGCCGATATCGTGGTAGTTGTAGATGTTGCGCGTTGAACCGCCGGGGAGGTTGTCGGTGCCACTGGGGGTATATTTGGGGATGCTGGAGTCCCTGCCGTGTTAAGATGATGCAACCAAACTCGCGCTCCCTGTGAATAAACAACTGAATGTTAAGCTCCCGAGCTCTAAATGAGAGTTGGTTGTAAGAAATGAGTGGCGATCAGCGGCGGTGGCTGTAGAAGAAAATGCGATGGTTGTCGAGAGTGGGAGGCTAGTTATCAATGCGTGATAGATCGTGGCGCGGTCGTCTGCTCGCTTAGCAGTGCACAACAAAGAGGAATGGTGGTGGTGATGAAAGCGAAGGAGGTGGTCGACAACTCGAGAGGAACGCGATAGGTCCGGAAGACCATTTGATGACCGCGAGGAGGACGAGCCAAGTTGTTACGATGGTGAATGTGATGGCGAAGGTGGTGACTGGAAGTGCGCTGGCGGGATTGGGGCTGTTGTCGTGCTAAGGTCGTCGTCCTTGGCACCGCCATTGGCGCTGTTGGCGCTGTTTTCCGCGGTGCCGCTAGTCGCGGCGTCGGCTGCACTGAAATCGTCGTTAGTGCCGTCGTCGCTGCCGAGAATTCTCTTGCCTAAGTCGTCGCCACCGCAGAGACCTCTGGGCTCATATGCGAAGTCATCGTGACTGATGTTGCGCTTGCTGAGGCTGGCGATGGGAACACTCCCAGTATAGACGTTGGGGCTGGGGTAGATGTGGCGGCCGTTGCCGTGCCATCGCTACTGCTGATGTTACTGTCGCTGCTGCTTGCGCTGGGGGCTGCTGTCGTGTGTGGCGCTGACTGGTTTGTGATGAAACGAGCGCAGTCCTTCTGGCTTGGTTCTCGGGGCGGCGTCGGAATGGCATGGTTTCAATTCTTCTTCGCACTCTGGCGCTTGGCAGCTGTGGTGTAGAGATTCGGCAGGCCGAGGTGACGGGGAGGACAGAGAGGTGGAAACGGAGGCGGTGCAGGATTGGACAGTGGTGGCAACGGTGGTGGTGGCGAGACTGAAAGCCGGGGACTCGGCGTGGGCAGCATCAGCAATAACCTTGTAACTTTGTAAGGCCTAAAAAGGAAGACGACACTAGGGAAATGGAAGGGGTTGACAATAAGGAATCTGAGGGTGAAATGGGAGATACAGCAAGGACAGCGTCCTCGGGAAACCCCAAAGGGAATGGGTGGTGCGTCAATGACCTCAGCGTGTGCTGGCAATCGGGTAAGGATGCAGAGTAAAATACAGGAGTTGGCACTGACGGGAGTAAAGCCCGCCAGGGACTACCAGTGAGAGTTGCAGAGTGATGGCTGTGGTGATGAATCGAGCGGCGAGGGAGGTGCCGCACGAATGGTGGGACAGGAAGCGGAGACGGCGCGGATTCGGGATCGGTGGGGGCAAGGTACAAAAACGTAGTCGGACTCGGGAGAGGAGGTGGGGAACGCGACGGCGGACGGAAGGTGATAGCGGCAAGAGAATGCGCACCTTGGCGAGACTGTCGGTTGGGGGGCACAGGTGAAAGGAGTTGAAGGTGATGTTGTTTCTTGCACGACTGCGGGCGTGAGGAACATGTACTACTAGTAGTACAGGATGTCGGGGAAGCGTTGAAGAATCAAAGCCATAAAGTGGGTGTAAGAGAGCCAAACTCCGGTGCGCTAAAAGAGTGCGTCATAACTGAGTGGACACCCAAGGTCACTCACGTACGAGCAAACCTTCGCAAGGCTCTCACCAGGGCAATATAAGAACTTTGAAAAAAATCCGGGTACGGTACATTATAGTATAAGTATTTGTGGTGATTTGGCTACATTTGGACTTATAGTGATGTATCTACCACCGCTGCCCTCTACTGTATACATGATCGATGATCTACTGAGGCGGTTCTCTTTACGAGAGTCGAACGTGGGTACAGGAGCCGTAACGAAAGCGCCTAGCACTTCCCTACCTTCTTTGGTGCTGGATATGTGGGAGAGAAAAACCGTGTTCGGAAGGGAGAGGATATGTCATTCTCTTCTGGCGGCATGGCGTAGGCAAGATGTGATAAAGTATCACGCAATTCAGAGCAGCTCTCTGTATTCGCAGTGATACAAGTCGTGTGATATGTGTCGAAGTCGTGCAGTGTATTCACTCGTGGACACAGCTATGGTTAGCGTTAGCAACCATATGCCTGTGGAGAAAAACGAATCAAGGGTGCGTGGCCTCGCCTTAGAGAGAGGGTGTGTTCCTGTAGGAATGAACGTAGAGTCACTCGGAGGTACATCGGTTCAAGGCGTGCTGACTCACCCCAGCATGCTTCTACTGTGTGATAGTTTCAAATGAGAGATGCATCCGATCTCTTCTTTCATGGCGGGTTGTCGAAGGGTCATATTCGTTCGTCCTGAGACTCCTGACAGCTTCATCTGCTGCAGCCTTGGCTCGTCGCAGCAGTTTGAGATCTTTGCCGAGTGGAACCCAGCGAATTGCTATCTCGAGGTCCTGGGCGGGTAGGTGTCAAAAGTGACTTGCCAGAAAATTGTCGCTTAGTCTGGAGAGGGGAGGGAGTGGAAAGATAATGTCATATGGCCAGTTTCCCTTTTTGTCCGTATCACGTGTACCGTCTTCTTGTTGCGTCGTTTGCGAGTTCAAGTTCAAGTACCACATAGTCACTGGTCCGGTCCGGGCTACTATGTGAGCCATCATAATATTATAGTAAGATCGCAGCACTGGGACAGTTGATCGACGTTGATCCCATCACTATAGTCATTACTATCGAGACGTCATTTCAGGATGTTTCATCTATAAAGGCAATCACTGGCCGTCATGTCTTCCAGGCCAATATCGTCCCGGTGACACCTCAAAACCCGCTAACCATTATGACAACATCTCACATCGTAGTCTGTGGCCTTCACTGATCGTAGAAAATGGAGTCCAAGGCCCAAAAACCACTTGATATATTCTTTTCAGCAGTTGGAGACGCCGTCATAAGCATGATATGCCAATCATTAATCATTGTTCTATGGTCATCCCTGTTGCTCCTTTCACATAGCTCGTGCTGATTGCTGATCCTCCAGGCATATATCTGTGTCTCGTTCCCATCGTGGTTCACGTAATGGTGTAAGGGATTTGTTGCCCAATCCACCTGACGCTGTTTTTCTCAAGGAATTTTGTGATGAAATAGCACCAATGGCCTCCAAAGTCGAGTCGGAAATGCCTTCTTGCCATCATCGTTGCCATGTTCGCGTCGTTGACAGTGTATTGGATATTTTCCGCTGTCTTCACATTTCAACTTATCGGCCATAAGAACAGCAGTGTCACGGCGTGCTTCGGAAGCGACTCGAATAAGGCTTCCGTTTGCCTTGTCCATAAGCTGGCGTCTATCAGGCTGCAGCTTGTATCTTGGGTAGGGATGTTCGACGACGTTCCTCTTGTCAATGTCAGCACAGCACAGCACAATACACTGCAGAGTACTGGCTCCGTCCCCACTCTCACCCACAACCGTCCCTGTGAACTGACACTTGTCCCTGGATTTTGATTCAGTATCTTATTGCCGATGGCATCGCCGTCTGGCGGGCTTGGGTCCTGTGGCCTGAGAGTAGAGTTGTCTTGATGATTCCAGTGATTATGCTTGCCATCAACATTGGTGCGCTTTCTTCCCTTCCCAACCACATTGCTTCGCCTCATAGCAGCCTTTCTCTCCCTTGAAAATTTGTTAGTCGTTTACCTGATGACGATCGCGTTGAGGGCTGCCATAGCAATTTTCCTAGAGGGGCCTCATCGTATTAACTTTGACGTGGTGGTCGATGACACCCAATTGGCTTATCTGGTACTATCTTCGTTAATCAATATCTCTGCAACGTCCATCATAGCTTTCAAGGCCTGGTGCGTCCGCGTCAATGGCGTCTTCGGAAAGTACTTTGTTGACTGCGACTTGATTGATGGCACGACGTGCTTGTACGTATAGGAAATACCGCAAGTTACTGATGGAAAGCGGGATTAGGATCTGAAACCCTACACAAACAATTGAGATATTAGCTATCCTGGTCGAGTCTGGTGTAGTTTATATTCTGATTGGTGTAAGTTCCTTCTTATTATACAAGTACGATTGTCACATCTCATTCTATCCAGGCCCTAGCCTTGGCCTCTGTCCTCATTCCAACGGTCTCCCAGAAAAATCTAGAATTTAGTGACGTGACAATCCCTGTGGGTTTACATCTTGTAGTACGTTGCGGTGTTTCACAAATCACCCTCAAGTTGTATTGATTGCATGATTTGGTGGTTAGGGGATCTATCCAATCATCGTAGTCCTACTCATGGAGAAGAACTGCTCGCTCAACTCCACATTTAGTTCATTTGGCACGATTGTTGACGTCGATGGTGGTCCACTTTCACAAATGGAGCCCATGAACTTCGCTCCCGGACTTGTATTTGCATCTGGCAGGCGGCCTGAGATCGATTTAGCAACCAAACCACCAAACACCAACCATGTCTGAAGTTCACTTTGGATGAGGAGACGCGGGAATGGATCCATGAAGCAGAAAGGTTTCGAGAGAGAAGCACGCTACATCGTGATCTGTTGTATTCAAGTATGCCCACTAGCGGTGCAACCTTTTTGTACTACTGTATAGGAATGACACGGGTAAACCCCTGAATACCAAGGGCCCAACCTGTATGATACCGTACCCGTGAGTAACCCGTATGATACCCGTGAACGTGAATGAAGGGTACATATTATTCCCACGGGTATAGGGGTACCAACCCGATGGGTTACCCAGGGGTATTGTCAATATTGTCCTCTTTGATCGAATGCATCAGCTGGCGCGATGAGAAATATTGGGGTCGACAAAAGGGAACCTCCTCACGTTGAAGGCGCGGGAGCCACAGGGAGTGTTGTCAGCCAC